>PVJA010002163.1:0-111231 GCA_004027025.1 Myocastor coypus | reverse complement strand
AAAAAAAAAAAAAAAAAAAAAAAAAAAAAAAAAAGATCAATCAATAAATATTAACAATGTTATTTTACAATTAAAAATCTAAATGTTTCTCATATACCTTAAGTTATTAATTTCTTACTGAAACTTTTAAGTTTCACAAATATGAAAATCAAGGTTCTCTAAAGGATACAGATAGTGACACAATGAAATAATCCACAATTTAATAACTTTCTTGTAACACTATAATTCATTTAATATCCTCAATCTAGCTCTCAGTTTTGTCTTTATATCTTAAGTACTTTGATTATCTCACTGAGATCTGGGTCCTAAATCTCAGAGTATCACAGTGAAAAATTAAGTAGCATTACAGTAATATCCAGTATAACCTAAATTATTATATTTAGCACCTTAATATTTTCCCCTTTCAGCTACAAAATTGGTATAATTATTTTTTCATTTTACCAAATACTATATTGAAAATGAATTACATTATTGTTAACTTTATTGTAACTTTTGAGCAAAATTTCTTATTTACAGGGGAATTGACTGATATATAAGATTAAGTGGATCTTTTTGCAATACCTCCATAGATCACATTATACTTCATATACATATGATTAGCATTAGTTAGCAAAATAAATATTTACTATATAATAAAGACATCTAAGTTGATTTTTAATATAATAGATAAGTTGATTTTGAAAAATCAAAGCATAAGATGAAGTAAATAATGAGTACTTTCACTAGGGGGAGATGGTACCTGTATATAACAGATCTTAATTTTTTTCATTCTAATATTAATGAAAGAAGACTTTTATTTATGTAGTAGGCTGAATTTTATGGTAGAACTAAGACTCAGTAATGAGAAAGCACAATGAGGAGAAATGATTTTTTAGCAGACTTTTGAATGATATACAAAATAAAATGTATTGATTAATTCTTCTTCTGCTCTTAGAACCAGAACTGTTTAAGCAGTTTTTAGTAGCTGGCAGAGCCATATTTATAAAGTGTCCCTTAAAATTTCCTCCTCCCACTTTTTTGCCCTCCATTGCCAGATGGGAGTAATGACCAAAAGGAGGTGCAAAACAAAAGTACTTCTTGTGGCAGAGGCCACTGTGAGAATCAAAGTGCCTATTAGGCTGTGGCTGCCAGAATCAGGAGCAGAGTGGATGTTTCATCAGCACAGTACCCTGAGAAGCACATTGGCCACCCCTAATAAGTTGACACCTCAAAGTAGATGCCCCTCATCCTGTCTAGGCAGACTAACTGCAAAGAACTAAATATTTACAATTCATTACTCATTCAAAGCACTTGACTTTCATTTGATTCTGTGCTAATATTATGTTTACTGAATTATCTCACTCTGACAAGCACTGTGGAAATCATACAAAATATAATTTTATATACTTCTTTTTGTACCTTAACAAATTTAAGGAAACTTATTATTCTCATAGTAGTATGTAAAGTCTTAGTTCAATCAGAACATAACATAATTAATTTCTAACACTTTAATCTGACAATATATTTAGATATATCTGATTATATATATAATATATATATATATATATATTTCACACTAGTATCTCAAATATATATTTTCATATGAACTTAAAAGCTTACCTTAATTTTTCATTGTTATAAGCTAAAGATAAAACTAGAGCTATCAGGCTACTAAATGAAATGCCATAGAGCACGTACTATTGTCCACTGAATCTTTACTTAATATGGAGATTAATGTGGAACCAATTTATTCTTTCTTAATAGATATTAACATTAAAATTTGGATCCTTCTTTCATTTTAGGAGAAATGTTGGGACACTTTCACAAGTAAATACCATGAAAGCTGTAAGAAATGAATGCTTTGTATCTCAGAATGAAGAATGAACTAGGAAGTTAGAAAATGATAATGCATCTAAGATCGAGTTATGGACAGTTTAGAAATCTGTCTATAATTTAGTCATGCAGATATCAATGCTATAGATGTTCATGAAAACAGTACTCATGATTACTATGAGTTGAATTATATACCTTTCCCAAATATATATGTTGAAATCCTAGATTCGACCCAGCATTCAGGCCAAGTGTATGAGTGGGACTGCCTGGGGCACAGTGGATCCATATGCCACCCAGAGATCTGGTCCTGAATATGAATGGGAGTGCCTGGGTCCCACCAGAAACTCATTTGATCCACTATCAAGGCGTGGCCTCTGAGTGAGACTGCCTGGGGCATGCTACAAACTCATTAACTCAGTCCCTAGGTCTGCATCTGAGTGGAAATTCATCAATAAGAAATACCTAGTGTGAAATCCTGTGGTAGAAGTCCTCACAGAGGGTCTAGAGGCAAGATCCACTCAGCTGATCCAGGAACAGAACATTTTGTCAGAGTGCAAGAGTGGGTTCACCTCCAAAGGCTGCAGCAGGAAGAAGTGGAGCACAGCAGCCAGACCCAAGCCCCATCCAACTGGCTGAGTTTGAACTTGGTAGATCCAGACCTGATGCTAAGTAAGAACTCTACCAAAGCTCTACACCAAAGGTCAGAAGACAGTGCTATATAGAGTGACAAAGAGAAGGATCAAAATGCACTCTCAGGCTCCAAGATCACCCAGAACAAATGCAGGAGACAATGACATAGAAGAAATTCGAAATAACACACCTGAAATCTCTAAAATAATAGCTTGTGAAGTAAAGACCTGCAGAAAGGCATAGAAGAAATGAGATCAGAAATAATTTTGACGTTAAAAAAATGAAAATTTGAATGATAATGAAAAAAGTGCTAAGTGCTTCTAAAGAAGACACTGATAAAAAATAGAGGAGAATAGAAAATGATAGAACCTTGAATAGTCAGTATAGGAAAGAAACTGAATACATATAGAAGATTCCAAATGCTATACAGAAAATTAAAACCTCAATTACAAGCTCGCAAAACAAGTTCAATGAAAGTGAAAATAGATTTTCATACCTTAAAGACAACATTGCAGCCAGTGAAAAGGCAAGAAAAGATCTCTTAAAAACAACTAAGATGCAGTAAAAAATAATTCAACATCTGCAAGATGATCAAAGATGAACAACATAAGACTAATAGGCATTAATGAGAAAGAATGAATCAATACAAATGATATAAAAAGAATATGGGCAGAAGTAGTAGCAGAAAACTTCCCAAATATGAGGAAACAATTTGACATCCAGAAGCATATAGAACTTCAGATAACATCAACCCAATTAAAATCTAATTATTATAATAATGAAGTTCCCAGAAATTCAGCACAGGAACAGTATGCTAAAAGCCACTACAGAAAAGACACAGATCACATTTAAAGGAAAACTTATCAGAATAATGGCAGATTCCTCTTTATAAACCATCAAGCCAAGAAGAGCATGGAGCAACAAAGACTGATATACACTGTAAAACTCTTTCAAGTTTGATGGAAGAAGTGAAATACTTCCAGGACAAAGAACAACTAAAGAATTTCATGATGACAAAATCAACCCTACCGAGACTACTAGAAGATATTCTAGAAAGGGAACAAAATGATCATAACTCCATGAAGGTGAATGGAAAGAAGTCACTAAATAGGGCAAATAATTAAACACAGGAGAAAAAGAGGTATATAACAGCAGTCTTTCGATAATTCTTTTGTATACAGCAGCAAAATATTTCCACCAACATATTATATAAATGGACTTCTCCTGCACCCTATCTATGTGTCATGATTCTGTCTGGATGGATAGGAAGGAAACAAGTATCTTAGTCCCACAAGGGACACCTGGCCACCAGCAAGCATCATGGACACTTTCCCTGTCCACGAAATACTAGAACTTTGTGCAACATCCTATCCCAAAACTGTTAGAAGTGCTAGTTATATATTTGCCATTCCAGTATATGTTGCTTTATTCTCAGTAATTCTTTACTATCATGAAAACTTTCTCTTAGTTGATCATTTTGTTTATATTAACCTATTCAAATACTGTGTGAGTAATCTGAATTAATCACAGATTCACACATATGATACACAATTGTCTGGTTTTTCATTTGGACTCACAATTTAATTCCAATTTTGGAACATTTTTTGAATGATTTTTTTAAATTTTTATAAATCAATATTTAATTTTCTGAATATTATTTAATTTTAATTTTTAAAGCTTTAGACTGTGTCTTTTACTTACAAAGGAAATCCTAATCACTAGTACTAGAGGTTTTCTTTTTTGTTTTTTAAGACAGGATCTCACTATGCAGTCAGGCTGGCCTGGAGCTCACTTTTGTAGCCTAGGCTGGTCTTGAAGTCACACAAATCCTTCTGCCTCAGCCTCCCAAGTCCTGGGTTTTGTACCCAGAGTTTGATGTTATTCATATACAGGGTAATGGAAATATAACGTTAGGATTTCATCTAAAGTGAATTGGGGCCCTAGTTCAATAAGTTGATGTCTGTATAAAAGAGGAAAATTTGAACACTGACATAGACAAAAAGAAGACTATCAAGTAGAGATGAAGGCAGTAATTAGGGAGATGTTTCCATAGCTAAAGAATGCCAAAATTGCCAGCAAAACACCAGAAGGTAAGCAAAGAGGCAAAGAATAATTTCTTCTTCACAGCTGTCAATAAAAACAAAAGCCTAGACATCTAGCATTCAAAACGGAGAAAATGAATTTTGTTCAAATATCTAGTCTGTGCCATCTTAAAATAGTAACAAAAAACTAAAACATTAGTTATGAACAGGTAATCAAATGTAAAGATCAAGTCAAATTAATACCACTTTTTTGTTGCTGTGTTTTTTTTTTTTTTTTTTTTTTTTTTTTTTTTTTTTTTTTTTTTTTTTTTTTTTTTTTTTTTTTTTTTTTCAGTACTGGGGATTGAACTCAGGACCTTGCACTTGCCACGCAAGCACTTAATCTACTCAGCTATCTCCTTGGCCCAAGACCACTTTGTTTTAAGAATTTTCATAAATAATTGAAAAACATTAGCAATACATTTTAATATAAATAAAATATTCAATAGTTTGAAAAAATTCAGATGATTTTTGTTGTTGTTATTTGGTATGTATTACAGTGTGGTTTTGAACTCAATATGTAGCCCCTGCTGGCCTTGAACTGGTTGCTATAGTTTTGCCTCACTCTTCTGTGTACTGGGATTATAGATATGGGCAACCATGCCTAGCAATCCAAATGAGTTACCACATGGAACATGAATCTTCAGGTTTTGCAAATAGAAAAAGAGCTTTACTAACAATAACCTCAGAGTGTTATGGACTCTACTGACCACATTAAAGCCTCTTAAACCTCTAAGAGACATTTGGGCTAGCAGGAAGAGAAATACTAGTTTAATTTTTATTTGTTTCTTTGAAATGAATAGGTTAGTTGTGATATAGTAACAAGATATTAATAGAGAATGCACTGCTGATTTAGTAAATAAACATTTAAGAAAGGGAATTTGAGTCTATATTTCAATCAAAATGTAACTATTTGGAAGAGAATTTTAAAGAAATTCTAGATATAAAGAATACTAGGGATTATTACTTAGAGAACTTAAGCAAAAGGAGAGTAGAGAAAGTTGGGGTGGAAACAATAGGAAATTAGAGTTAGAAGGCAAACTGTTACTGATGTCAACATCAATGTACATTGGGCAAATAAAAAATTCCTGCATGTGATAGGGGTGTAGTTCAATGCTAGAAGACTTGTTTGTCTAGATTGTATGAATGCTAAGTTCTCAGTATTACAAAATGAAAATGTCCTGAAGAGGGACAGGTAAGACAACAGATAGTCATGGTACTTCTATTACATCAAGAAGTAATAATTTCAAAGTATCTAATTCAGGATATAAATTCTCTAAATCTGGAGCATTAAAATCCTTTGTGTGAAACGGAAAGACTGTACCTTCACTTTTGTTAAAATGATTGAATAGAGGAATGGAAACTTTCTGTGTGCATGTAAGCTAAGCAGTTATGTTAGGTAGGCCAAGGAACAAACACTTCATTCAATAGTAAGCTATAACTTTATACAATGTGTTCACTGGAGACATTAAGAAAAAAGGGATAAAATAGCCCTGCAAAGTTTATTGTATTAAATAACTTCACATTCTACCTTTCCTAATTGTTCTTAACATTTTATATAGAAAATTATGCACTTAGTCTTCAGAAGAACAAACGATTTGACTGAATGACAGCAAAGTCAATCCAAATGGAAAACTGAAATTCTGTAAAAGATGTCTGTCTAGCAACATTTTCAACTGCCAAGTTCAGGGACCAGGGTTCGTTCCCCAGTATCATGTGGTATACTGGCCCCACCACAAGGTAATCTGAACCAGCCAATGAGATTGAGTGTGGTGGATATGTCTGTAATCTAAGCACTGGAGAGGCTGAGAATAGGAAGACTGTTATGAGTTGAGCTATATAGTGAGACCCTGTACCAAATATATAAAACAGCCACAAGGCAAAATCATCTTTTTCCAAATTTACTTTTTTTCCCCGTGAATACAATTAACTTTTTATTATGACATGGTTGTATTCTGTTATGAATGCATTAATCATAGGGAGTTGGTGCAGGTACATGACAGTGTTCAATTCCTTTTTTAAATCACCTCTCTGCATCATGTAATACATGATGATCACTTTCTTTGTAGGCACTTGGATCATATACACAACACTTCACTATCTCCTCCTTTCTTAGTTACTCATCTCTCATTGCTGGGACAAATACCCAACACCCAAAATGAAGGAAGGAAAGGTTTATTTAGCTCACAGTTGCTGGAGGTTTCAGTCCATACTTGGCCGGCCCCAAGGCAGACTGGAACAGGGCAGAGAATATCCAGCTCATGGCGGCAGGACAGTAACAAAATGGCGACAGAGCAACCAACCAACCAGGTCAATAGAGAGCAACAGTGCGAGAGTCTGTATCTCTGTCTCTCTTCTAATACATGCAGGCTCTCTGCCTCAGGATATCCACCTCAGGCCACACCCATAATTCCAACAGTACTAAAACACATAATCCGAGTGGATCATGAGTTAGTCTCAAACTCTGGAAATCCCTATCCCATGACTGCATGAAGCTTTGGGGGGAAAACTATACACAGACCATAACACCTCCTTTTCAAAATTCCCTTCCCTCCTTTCCTCTGTCTTTTGATTCCTTTTACATATGCTAAACAGTCATCTTGCTATTTGATACTATCTATTCTTTATTTCATACTTTATTTATATATCAGGACTGGGGCCAGCAAGATGGCTGAGCAGTCTAAAGTGCCTGCATAGGCAAGCTTAGGCAATCGCAGGGACCATGGTTCAATCCCTGGCACCATATGCTGCACCAGCACCACCCCCAGGGCAGGCCAAGCCAGCTATAGTATAAACAAACAAACAAACAAACAAATAAATAATTAAATAAATAAAGTTTTATATATCAGGACTTTAATACGAAAGAAAACCACAATATTTAAACTTGTTGGGTGCTTAGGTAAGCACAGGGACTGGAGTTTGACCCCCAGCACCACAAGAAGTGCTGGCCCCACCCACCAGGCATGTTGAGCCAGCTAGTGAGTTCAGGTGTGGTGGTACATGCCTATATCCCAGCTCTAGGGGAGGGGAAAGGAGAGTGGGGAGGGAGGGCTGAAACAGGAAGATCACTGTGAGTCCAAGGTGTGTAGTGAGACCTTGTACTAAATACATTAAAAAAGAATATCAAGCTTATGCATCTGATTTATTTCATGTCACATTATGGTCTTACTTTACATTCGTTTTCCTACAAGTAAGTGAAGATAGTCCCTCATTATGGTAGAGTGGTGGTCCACTGTATGTAAGTACTATATTTATTTATTTGTTTATAGACATTTATGGTGCTTCTAATATTTACCTACAATGAATTGTGCTGTTATAAATATGAATATACATGCACCATTATAATATGTCCAACACTTTTGGAGGAATGCCTAGTAGGGGAATAGCTAGTCAAATAAAATTTCTATTTTTAGTATTTGAAGAATTTTCAGAGTTGTTTTATCTGTTTACATATATAAAAACCCTAAAGAAGGCTTCCTTTTGCTTCCTAGTCCCTCCAGCACTTGTTATTATATTTTGTGAATACTGCCATTCTTTCTGAAGTAATATGAAATCTCAAAGTTATTTTAATTTGCATTCTCTAATGGCCAACAATTCAAACATATTTAAGTGTATTTCTTGGTCACTTATACTTGTTCATCAAAAAAAATGTCTATTAATTTAAGATGCTAAATATTTGATTGGGTCTCTAATATGGGGGAGCTAATTGTTGAAATTTTTTATACAGTCTAGGTATTAGTCTATTGAACAGTTGCTGGCAAAACTTTTTCCCAGTCTATGGGTTGTGATTTCACTTTGTTGTTGGTTTTCTTTGCTCTGCTCAAGCTTTATAACTTAATGTGATTTTATTTGTTGGCTCTTGATATTATTTGTAGCAACAGCATTCTGTTCAGAAAATCTTTGCCTATCCCTGTCTTTAAGAGTTTTACTGTTTTGTCTTCCAAAACAGTTTCCATTTATTTTTTAACTTTTTTCAGTTTACAAAAATTTTCTTAATCAAAGCTTTTAACACTGAAAATATTTCTGAAATAAAATGTAAAGTTTATAGTACATTAAAAAGTAAATCTATAAATAACTATATATAAATAATAGTCAGGAAGAAAACACAAATAACAAGTTTACAAAGTCCTTACAAAATAATTGTCTGCTTCTCAGATGCTTCTTTCACTTTCCAAGTATGTTCTGCTGGATACAGAGCACACTGTGGCTTCTAGGGGAATACTTGGCTGAGCATGTGGCCCACAGAGCACTCATATAACAGAACGATAGTGGCAGTGATCCTACACAGGTAGCAAAACAATTACCAGCAAGAAGGCAACCTAATGATCAGAAAGATATCAGGAAATAAAAATGGATGTCAAAATGTAAAGCTGAAAAGTGGCTTGTGAGCTCATTTGTTTGGCTTCAGAGGTGGTCATCAGAAAAGCCAAAGGTGCGGCTCTGGTTCATGGATCAAATGAGGGACTTACTCCTGATTCTACTGATCATAAAGACTCCTATACTCAGATTCATACAACAAGTGGGCTTTAGGCAATTATGTGTTATCTCATTTATCTGAAAAATAAAATTATGCAATGAGTTCATGTTGCTTGTTTTCCTTCAAACTCTGTGCCACCTCCAAATGGCTCTGAGCAACCCAAGTTTTATTTAAGTCTTTGGCCCATTTTAAATGTTACTTTTAATATATCTTACTTCAAAAAGAAAAAAATAGCAGAAAGAGAAAAGCAGAATATCAAATGACAGTGCACATGGTACAGTTTCAAAATGAGAAAATTTAAAAATGATTGTTATATATTTTCATAATCAAATCTGGTATTCAGATGAAAAGATAGATGCTTTCAAAATTGTCCAAATAATTAAAAAGTAATGTGTACTTTGAATAAAGTTTAATTTTTCTGGTCCTTTTGTATTTATGTATTTATGTATTTATTTATTTATTTATTTATTTATGTTATAGCTGGCTAAGCCTACGCTGGGGGTGGGGCTAGTGCAGCATGTGGTGCTGGGATCAAACTATGGCCCCTCAAATTGCCTAAGCTTGCCTAAGCAGGCGCTTTAAATACTGAGCTATCTCACAGGCCCCATTTACTTTATTTTTAAAAAAAAATATTTTAAAGATAAATATTAATTGATAGGATATTAGAAATGGTACACATTTAGAAGAACAGGAGGATAAGTATTAAACCATAGTTTTTGCATTTCACTTTGCTGTCTTTGATATAGTTTCTCAGATATACATATAGAGTTAGTCAACCTAAGAATTTTAAACATTAACTGGTACTTACAAAAAACTGATGGAAATGAGTACTGCAACCATCACAGCTATCTTGAATACATACTTCTATGATTTTTCCTCCTTAACTTTTTCCTCTTATTCTTCTCCCTCATCTTTATTGTTTATTCCTTATTTCAGCTTCTTTCCATATACTATGTCTATTATTTCTTTCAGATTTTATTTATTCTTTCAGGTTGTTACACTAGGGAGACAATAAAATATTTACACGTGTCAATCTGATTTATTTATTTTATGGGTATAGCCTCTAGTTATATCTACTTACCGATAAAGGTCACAAGGCTGTCTTTTTTATAGTTGAATAATACTCCACTGTATAAAAATACCATACTGATCTCCATAGTGGTTGTATCAGTCTACAATATCACCAACAGTGGAGAAGTGTTCCTTTTCCCCCAAATTCTCTCCAGCACTTGTTATTAGTCGATTTCTTTATGACAGTCCTTCTTTTTGGGGTGAGATGATATTTCAGTGTTTTTTTTTTTTTTAAATTTGCATTTCTAAGATGGGCCAGTATTGTGAAACATTTTTCCATGTATTTATTTGCCAGTTACATTTCTCCCTCTGAGGAGTGCGTATTTATTTCAGATGACCATTTTCGGATTGGGTCTTTGAATTTTGGGGGCCTGATTTTTAAAAAATTCTTCATATATTCTAGATAGGAGCTGTTTTCTGAGTGATTACTGGTTAAGCTTTTATCCAAATTTTGGATTGTCTGTTAACTTTCTTGGTGATTTATTTTGATATGCAGAGACTTCTCAATAAGATGACATCTCATTGAATTATTTCTCATGCAGTTTGGTTTTTGTTTATGAACTCATTGCCTTCCCCTATGCCTTCAATATATCCATTTCTCTTCTAGAGGAATTAGTGTTTCTGTTTTAATATTTAGCTTTTTAATTCATTTGGATTTCAGTTTAGTGCATGGCAATATACTTGGATATAGTTTTAGTTTTCAGAATGTAAAGAGCCAGTTTTTCCAGCATCATTTGTTAAAGAGGCTATCTTTCTTCCAGTGAACATATTTGGCTCCTTTGCCAAATACAAGGTCGCTGAGTGTCTTTGTAGTTCTATCTGCATCTTCTAATCTGTTTCATTGATCCCCAAGACTGATTTTGTCAGTACCATGCTAATTTGATCATAAAAGCTTTATAATATAATTTTAAGTCTCAGACAGTAATGCCTCCTACCTTGTATATGTTGGCCAAGATTGCCTTTGCTATTCTAGGTCTTTTCAATACTAAATAAATTCTAGGATCTTTTCCTCTAGATCTGTAAGGCATGTTGATATTTTGATAGGGATTGCATTAAATCTGTATAACAATTTTGGGAGTATGGTCATTTTACAAAACTGGTTCTTCCAATCCAGAAGAAAGGAATATCTTTCCAATATTTGAAATCCTCTTCAATCTCTTTTTTAAAAGCAGTGTAATTTGTATGTATAGATCTTTTACTTACTTTGTTAAACTAATTTCTAAGTATTTCATTTGTGGATGCTATTGTGAAGGATACTGTTTCTCCAATTTCTGCCTCAGTGAATTGGTTATCTGTGTAGAGGAATGTTATTGATTTGTGGGTGTTGACTGCATCTTTCTATGCAACTGAATTTGTTTATTAATTCTAGGAGCTTCTTCGTTGAGCTTTTTGGGTCTTTAAGATACAGTATCATATCACATGTGAATAATGATAGTTTAACTTCATCATGTCTATTCTCTTTCTTTTATTTCTCTCTCTTCTTTAATGGTTTAGACCAATGTTTCCAGAACTATATTAAATAGGAGTGTCGATGAGGACATCTTGTCTTGTACCTGATATTAGAGTGAAAGCTTTAAGTATTTTTTTTCTTCATTTAGGATAATGTTTGATGTTGGTTTGTCATAGATAGCTCTTATCAGATCAAGGTATAAGACTTCTATTGCAACTTTTTGTAGTACTTTGATCATGAATGAGTGTTGTACTTTGTCAGCTTTGATCCATTTTTATTTTACTTAGCATATGATGAGAGATATGGTCTAGAATCAGTCTTCAGTCCCTTTGTCAAAGATAAGGTGTTCCCGGAGATGTCTTTTTAATACTCTAGCTTATTCTATTGATGTACAAGTCTATATTTTCCCCCTAGTACCAAGCTATTTGTATTATTACAGTTTTCTATGGTAACTTTCAGTTCAGATTTTTATGTTTCCTGCATTTCACTTGTTGCCAGGAATTGTTTTTGGTATTCTAGGTCTCTCCAGGTTCCACATGAATCTTAGCAGTTTTTTTTGCTATTGGTATTTTAATCACATGAAATCTATACAAAAGTTGTGCAAATATAGCCATTTTGACTATATTGGTCTGACCTATCCAAGAATAGTAGTTAGCATTCCATTTTATGATATCCTGTGATATCCTTTGCCAGAGCACCGTAGTTTTTAATTTAGACTTCTTTCACTTCTTTAGTTAGGAATCAAATTCACTAAAGACCTTTAAATGAAGTCTTTCACTTCTTTAGTTAGATTGATTCCTAATTATTTCATTTCACTTAATGCCATTGGGAAAGGTGTTGTTACCTTAATTTCACTTTCAGAGAGTTTATTATTGATGCTCAGAAATGATATACATGTATGAGTGCTGACTGTGTAACCTCCTTACTGAATTTGATTATTAATTCTAGTATGCTTAGCCAAGTGTGGTGATGAATACCTAGAGGCCCAGCACTTGAGAGGCAAAGAGGATAACCTTGAGTTTGAGGCCAACATGGGCTACATACTGAATTCAAGGACAACCAGAACTACATGGTGAGATTCGGTATCAAAGCAAACAAAAATATTCTAAGAGTTATTTGGTAGATGTTTTTGGGTTCTTCTATAGAGAGAATCATGCCATTTGCAAATAATAAAGTAACTCCTTCACTTACAATAAGTAACCCTCCTACTCTTTTGTTTGTGCTAATGTTTCAAAAATTGTACTGAAGAATGATGCAAGTGGATACCCTTGTCATGTTCTTAATTTTAGAGGGAATGTTTTCTGTTTTCTCCACTTATATGGTGTTGCCTGCTTATTATAGGGGCTTTTTCAGATTGAGATAAAGATCTTCTATACCTATGTTCATCAGTTTTTTTTTTATATATAAATGGATGATAGATCTTTTTCAAATGTTTCTGTGTCTACTAAGATAATCATGAAATTTTGCCCTTGCTTTTGATTATGTGCTGTATTACATTTATTGATTTGCATATGTTGAACCATTGCCATGTCTCTAGGATGAATCATAATTGGTCATGGTGTATAATCTTTTTGATGGTTTGGTGCATTTTATTTACCAGTATCTTGCTGAGGATTTCTGCATCTTTTTCCATTTGAAAGCTTGGATAGTAATTCTCATTTTTAGTTGGGTTCTTTTCTAGCATGAAATCAAGGTAATGTTTGCTTCCAGAAATGACTCTGGGAGAACTGATTCACTTTGAATTTCATTAAAGAGTTTGTAGACTACTGGAATGAGACCTTCTCTAAAGTTATTGTTGGGCTGGCGAGTTGGCTCAGCGGTCTAAAGCACCTGCTTAGGCAAGCTTAGGCAACCACAGGGACCATGGTTCGATCCCTGACACTGCTTGCTTTGCCAGCCCCACCAGGATAGAATTATATATATAATGTAATATATAAATATATTATATGTAATATACATAACATGTAATATATATTTATTTATTTTTAATTTTTGAATTGAGCAATGACTCCTTCAGTCCTGGATTTTTCTTAGTTGGTAAGTTTTTAAATAACTTCTTCAATTTCATTGACTGATATTAGCTTTTAAAAGTTTCTTTTTTTTATGTTTTCTTATTTTAGCTCTGGTAGTTCCTACGTATCTAGGAATGTATTCATTTATCTTGATTTTCCCATTTTATGTGAGTATAGTTCTCCAACCAGTTATCCATTATCTTTTAGATTTTTCTTAAGTTCACTGTGATTTTAACTTTTTCATTTATTTGTACATGCATAGATTTGTGTCCTCTCTTGTCTTGGTAAGAACTTTCTATTTTGTTTAAACTTTCAAAGAAGTAGATTTCATATTCATTGAGTCTTGGTGTGTGTGTGTTGTGTGTGTGTGTGTGTTTGTGTTTATTCTCACTTTCATTTATTTCTTCTCTTATCTTCATGATTTCCTCCCTTTGATAGATTTAGGTATGGATTGCTTTTGTTTTTCTAAGATAAAAAGGTGCAACAGAAGTCTTTTTTTTTTTTTTAGCTCAATCACTTTTTCTTATGTGGACATTCACAACTATAAACTAGTCTCTTAGGACTGCTTTTATTCTGTCCCATAGGTCCTGGCATATCGTATTAGCAATATCATTTGATTCTAGAAGATGTCTAATTTCTTCTGAGAGCCATGGACTATTCAAGAGGGTATTGTTTAGTTTCTCTGTGTTTGCATAAATTTGTAGTTTCTTCTGCCACTGATTTCTAGTTTCATTGCACTATTATCTGACTTCAGGCATATGATGCTTTCAAAGGTTTTCTTCATTTACTTAAGCATGCCTTATTGGCTAGTATGTAGTTTACTTTGGAGACCATTTGTGAATGACATGTTAAGGCTGTTGTTAGATAGAAAAAAAAATGTAGGGGTAATTGATCCCCTTGCTTGCCATGCTAGCCCTTCTCGTGAGGCACACTGAGAAGGCTACTGAGACTGGGCGTGGTGGCATGTGCCTGTAATGCCAAGTTTTAGGAGGCTGAGAACAGTCAGATCACTATGAGTATTATGTAGTAGTGAGACCCTGAACACCCTATAGAACCTTCCCTAAAATACAAAAAAACAAAGCAAAACAGAAAAAAAGAAAGTAAGAAAAAGAAAAAGTGTAAATAGCTATTAAAGTATAAACTATTTTTTTTCAAGAAAATTAATAGTGCTTTAGAGAATATCCTGGATAAAATGAAACAGTAAAGACAGGTATTACAACATATGGTCACAACATATTCTTTCTCAAAATGGTCAAAAATGTAATCTGAGATTCTTTTTTAATCTTCTGTTCATGTTGAAGGTGATCTATCAGTTTCTTTAAAATAATTTAATCATGTCATTAAATAGAAAAAAATAAAGCTTAACTGCACCTATTTTCTATGTTAATTCATAAATCTAATTATTTGTTACATTTTGATCTTAGAGAAAATTCTGCCATAAATTATGATGCTTAAGTGAGGAGCCAAAATTTTGGAAAGAAGAGTAAGAGGTATTTTTATATAGATATTGTCTTTTCTTATAATACATTTCTGCTGCAGGACTTTTCAGAGCATAAATACTTCTAAAGAATAAGGTAGCATATTTTCACAACTGAGAAATGTGGTCAAATGAGTAAAGTTAGTATCAAAAGGAAGAGAAGTAAGTACAGCAGCATAGGCACATAGTACAGAATTAAAACAATTCTTAGATATTTAAAACAATTCTTAGATATTTATTCTTGGAAGTGAAGTAATTAAAAGAAAAAGACAAAAAAAAAAAAAAACGAAGCGTAAAAGAGGTATACAGACAGGAGGAAAAGAGCAAGAGAAAAAAGGAATGAATAAGTGAGCAATAAGGTCAAATGGCAGTAATTAAGGAAAGAAAGTCGTTTTGGAAATCTTTTATCCCTTTTCCACTAGCTAGCCCTATAATCTTCTTCTTCTGCTCTACATATCATCTAAATGTTTGATACATATCTGAAACAGAAAAGGTGCTGTTCAGGTTTCCCTTCAATTGATGATTATGTAAATATCGGGATCTCTATCTTAGCAAGAGTTTTTAAATATATAGTCTCTTTAACAATGAAGAAGATGTGAACCTTCTCTCTAAGGAGGGGGTATTAAGAAAGAGAACACTTTCCAATAAATAAAAAAAACCACACAATTATAAATAAATTGAATTGTACACATATTTTATGGCTCACATACACTTTCACTCTTACCTGTACTAATCCATTAGCTGAATATAAATAATCACTAGTTCTAGAATCTGAACCAGAGCCGGGCATGGTGGCACATGCCTGTAATCCCAGCTGAGGCAGGCGGATGGGTGCAAGTTTGAGACCAGCCTGGGCTACAAAAGTGAGCTCAAGGCCAGCCTGAGCTGCATAGCGAGACCCTGTCTCAAAAAGACTAAAAAAAAAAAAAGAATCTGAGCCAAGCCAAAATAGATGGGTAGAAATAAGGTTTTGAAAAAATAGAAATGGGACACAAAATCAACCAAAAACCATACAACCAAAAAGAAAAAAAAAATTTTCATCCCAAAGACAACTTTACACTTCTCTTTTTGTTATTTCTGAAACTGGAAGGAAATGATGATCATACTAATGAACTGGTTAATTAATGAAAATGGAATTATAAAGCACTACATATAATATTATAAAATTTTTGCACAATTTAATAATTAATTCTAAAGTTTTCTGGTGCCTTGATAACATACTTAGAACTCAAAATTGTTCTGAGTTTGAACATCAACTCAAACACATATGATAGCACTGATAATCAATAGTATTTAATAAGGCAATTAGCAACTTATAAGCTGTATAAGAAATGACAATCTTAAACATTAAACATACAAAACGAATAATATTAAATTCAATATTTAACTATATTGTATATATTTGAGGACAAAGGCAAGATTTAAGCATAAAAATAGGAATTATTTTCTCTCCAAATATAGATATTTTTATAGTATTTCTTATTATGCAAATTTCTTCAGTTATTATTAGTTGACGTTATTTAGACATCGTCGGCCCTCTGCCAAAATTAGAAAATATATTATTATTTATATTTTAAAAGTGAAAAAACTAAGCTACCAAATGATTAAATGACATTTTTAACATTTTGTGTGTAAAACATGACAGGATGAAGCCTAAAAGTCATAAATTATTACACCTCACGATTTTTCTGATAACCTATTTTGCACTACAAAAAATGCTCATTACGTGTAACTTGTTTTGACATCTATGTTGTCTTACTTCTGAAATAAGCATAATGCTGTGCACCCTCACATAAGGCCATATTCGTAAGATTTGGTTTCCCCCAAACAGAATTTATTTTTTGTGTGTGTAACTGGGGATTGAACTCAGGATCTTGCACTTGTTAGGCAAGTGCTTATTCTACTGAGCTATGTCCCCAGCCCCCAAACAGAATTTTGTACATTGAACATACTAAGAGTAAGTTGTTTATTTTCTACATATAAATATATTTAAATGTTCAATACATATGTTATCGATATTATCCATATTTACACATATATATCCAGGTATGTATGTGTATTGATTATAGTAGTTTTTGTTCAGCCTGTTAGAAAAATAGCATTGTTAACCTATTACTTTATTATTATCTATCTTACATTGTGTAGCATCACATATTGGCAAATCATTGACATTTCTGTTATGATGTTTCAAAAATGTATTTAGTACAGGGTTCTACAGGATCTCACTATACAGATCAGACTCATAGTGATCCTTCTATTTTTAGCCTCCCAAGCACTAAGATTGCAGGCATGTGCTACCACAGCAAATCATTTACAAATAAATATAAATACATACAATAGCACAAAACAACATACCCAAAGAAAAAATACAAGGATAATAGCTCTTTTCAACTATACTTCTGTCATTATTTAAGTTAGTTTTAGTAAACTAAAAGTGAAATTTTAATTTAAAACATCTGTGTATGTTTTCAGATTTCTGTTTTAACTAGGGCTTAAAATGTAGGTACTGTTGAAACTTTAGTTATTTCACTGTCCTTATTTCTATTTTATTTGGAAAATAAGCTTTTTTCGCAAGAAAATTTTCCTTCCTATTTTTATTTATTTTATTTGCAGTACCAGGGATTGAACTCAGGAGTCTGTGCTTGCCAGGCAGGTGCATATTGCACTGAGCTACCTCCCTGGCTCCCTTCCTATTTTTAAATCTCTGAATTATATATTCTCTAAAATGTAGATGGCAATTAGAACCAGTTTTTAGCAAAGCTATAAAGTGCAGATGAACTTCATCTCCATGTTTTCTCTTTATTGCACTTTGCCCACATTTTATTTTAGCTATCTTGGATTTTCCTACCACCTTGCCCCCTAATTTATTTCTTGTCCCATTTCCTAAGAGTAGTAAATTTAATTTAATTTGTAAACTGAAATTTTTACTCCTTTAGTAATTCAATATTATATGCTTGGCCTCATCTTATCAACCTCTGTACTTAGATAGTGCCATCTATCTGACTATTTTCAGAATACCTGGTATCATGCCATAACTGATTAGATCGCATTCTCTTAAGAATAAATGTGGGATTTTTCTGTATCCTGGGGAGTTATAACTGCATTTACTTCAGCCTCCATGAGAATCACATGTACTAATATTTCAGTAATCCAATTTCTAGCTCACTTGATTTTGTTTATGTTATTTTACTGGTTGAACTAGCGCTATGGATACTATCCTTAGAGAAAATAAAAAGTGATGGTAACCAGGAGTAGCTGATGATGCATGTCCATAATCTGAACCTTTAGGAAGCGGGAGTAGGAGGATCGCTGCAAATTAAAGCCAGCCTGGGCTATGCAGTGAGTTTAAGGTTAGCATGAATTACAGAGTGAGAACCTGGCTCCACAAACAGAAGTACTAGTAAATAAAACACCTTCCACTTCAACTTTAAGTAGAAAGTTTCTAGTCTATCTCAGGCTATAATGTTCTACTTGGAAACTTAAATTTTTCCTTGTGCCCTAGATGTTCTATTTATCAAGCAGAAAAAAAATACTTTTTATCAAGTCCTATGTATTACAATAGGACAAAAATCTACTAATATTTTATATAAGAATTCATACTGATTTTTCTAGACAATTCCCAGAGAGAACTGTCAAGAAGTCATGAGTAGTCAAGAAATAGGTAATGGAAGTGATTCATTTGTTTTCCAGAATTCATCCATGATAGGCAAAATAATTCAACCCCAAAGTATTCACTCTTTAACATCTCAAACTTTTAGTACTTAGAAAATAATACACAGTATATTTAAGTGAGATTCTGCAGATGCAATTAAAGTTATAGTTCTTAACAGAGAGTTTCTTCACAAAATCTAGACAGGCCTTATCCAATCACCTTAAAGGCAGAAAACTTTTTTTTTCTTTTTTCTTTTTCTGAAAGTGGTAGAGATGTGGCAGGAGGGAAAGTCAGAGTTATTCAAATTGTAATAATGATCAGGTTATTACTGCTGCATCTGAGATATAGGGGAACACATATAAGTAGGTAAGATGGCCTTGGCTGACATTAACAAGAAAGTAGATATTGTAGTCTCACAGCTACAAGGAAAGAATGAGTTTGGAAGTTAATTCACTCTAAGTCTCTAGATAAGAACTAAGCCATGTGATACTTTAATTTCAATGTTATAAAAACTTAAGCAGAGAAACTGGTAGGCCCAACTCAAACTTCTGATCTGAAAAACGGTGAAATAATAAATCCATGTTGTTAGTTGTTTAGCTTGCACCAACAGGAAACTATATATCATCTCAATTCAAATAAATACATACAGCGTTTTAAAAACAAATAGCAATGAATGGATCAGAAATCACTGTCATGAAAAGTCTTATGATTATAAATATGTTTTTCTTCATTTTACTTTTTAAGTCATATTTTCATAAAAAGTAATCACCAAGGAAGACAAATATGTAGAAGAGAATACCTCTACTTAAGTGTAGTGTTCTTAATGTAAGAATTTCAAAAATGTCTGTTTCTCACAGGTAAAAAAAAAGCATACCGTACTAATTATACATATCAACTAAATCTACTTTTATTTCATTATTGATGATTGTGCCCAGGGCCTTCATACTGAGCTACATCCCTGCTTCTGAAATGTTTGTAAACTCTGAAACTGAATCTGGCTAAGTTGCTCATGTTAAACTATAATTTTTTTTTTTTTTTTTTTTTTTTTTTTTTTTTTTTTTTTTTTTTTTTTTTTTTTTTTTTTTTTTTTTTTTTTTTTTTTTTTTTTTTTTTTTTTTTTTTTTTTTTTTTTTTTTTTTTTTGTTGAACTGTAATTTGTAATGCTCATGTCTCAGCCTCCTAGAGTGCTGGGATTGTAAGTGTGGTAAATTTACTATCTGGAAAAGTTAAAAACAGTTTAAATATTTCAAATGATCAAAAAGCACAAAAATGGACCCTGAAGAAATAATGAACAGAGGAAGAACATCCAACAAAGATATTCAAATCCAGAATCATATGTATAATAGGATGTGTTTTTCCAACAATAAAAGTTATGTTCTAATCATGAAACATTTAAAGGAAATTATCTTTAAAACTTACAGTTACATTTTGTTATACAGCATCACCACAGCTATCTTTCAAAATATACCTTCACCAAATGATTTTTCTTTCTTATTCACATTTTTTTCATATAGCCATATTCTAGCTAGGGAACAAAAGTATATTGGAAGAAAGGAAATTTTTTCCCAATTATTTCTAACATGGAAGATTTAGAGAACATGACCTTTGATGATTTAAGCAAGATAGAAATCTAAAACTGTTCAGTATAAAGAACAAGATGCTGACAATGGATACTTTTATAATCAACTAGAGATCATTTTCACTTACAGAGTAAATTATAAAGTTGCACATATTCTATTTTGTATCACAGTTTGAAAGAATGGCAAAGGGGTGACCAGATAGTTCACAGACTGAAGGGCCTGCTTAGGCAGAGCACAGTGGGCTGCTCCACTCAGGCCTGCCCTGCCGCCCTGGGGGGCACACACTGGGTGTGGTGACAGGAGCATGCATTCCCAGCACTTGGGAGGCTGAAAAGAGCAGAATGACTAAGAATCCAATCTATATAGTGAAATCCTGTATGCTGTAGACCCTGTATTAAAAATATATTAAAAAAAGAATAGCAAAGAAAACAGAAGACAAATCAAGTATGGTGATTAAAAATTCTTGTGGAAACAAGATAAATAATTTTTATTTATGTAGAGACAGAAATACACTGAGGTAAAAATTATATTCTGCTTCCTACAGGTTTCATGGCAAACTTAATAAAACTTAGTCATGTTGTAAGGTGATATGATAATTTTCAGGGATTTAAGTCTCATATACAGCAAATTAATCCCCATTTTATGTCTGTCCCCATTTATTAGTTTTAAAGGGGGTGGATAATACACTCTTTTCTTAAGGGCTATTCAGATATTAAATAAACTGAGAACATTTCACATGCAATCATAAAAATCTGCTTTGCTTAACCTTCTCTCCTTTAAAAAATAAGAAAGGCATGATGTTCTTTTTTTGTTAATTAATTCATTTTAGACAATTCCTTAAATTTTCATTTTAATAAATTTTTGTGTGGGTGCATTAATTACTTTCAAAGATGCTTTACAACTGTTACCTATTAAAAGCCTTTGTTAGTGAATAAAAAAAAAAGAAAGTAAAAAAAGAAAAAACTTCCAGCATGCCCCCTCCTTTTTCCATTCTAGGCAGGTCCTTGCTATCAACTGCTGGAGTATGCTTGCTTTGCACCTAGAGCTATAATTATTTTGCTTTAATTTTACAAAACCTTTTGTTCCATTCCCACGAGCCCACCTGATCCTTATATTACACTCGCTCTATTAAAACACTCATGCAGAACAAAGCATGGCTGTACTGATTCATAAGTAACTTTTTTTTTTTTTTTGTAAAATGCTGCTGGCTAGGGTTTGGGACACAGTTTTAGGCTTTCCCCTCTCTGCCAGTTTTTAATGTATTGGAGGAAAGCATTCTTCCTAATAATGCTTCCTTTGCCCCACTTGTTTTTTGTGTTTTTAAAAATATTTTGTTTTATATTTAATTTTACATCGACCCATTATAAATGGTACCATGATGAAGATGGTGGATATATTAAAGATTATAATCAGGGAGAGATTTCTTTTCTTCATGTGTCAAAGAATTTTTAAACTGCTTCTGTTGCCTCCTTTAATTTTCATTCTCTTGTCTTACTCCACCCCTTTTTCTTGAGATCTTGCAACACATGTGGGCTTTTGGCAGAAAAAAATCACAATGACTCATCAAGAGGATTGTTTGTTTGCTCTGAGGAGCACCCTGAGGACCCTCCGGGCTACACAAGGAGCCCTTTGATCCTAGGAAATTTATGTCTTCCAGATGTTTTCCTCATAGCCACCTTTCCTCTTTATTATGTAGCATAAGAATAAATACTGAGAACCCAGTGCTATAGTACACAGCTTTCCTGAATTAGTGCAAGGTAGTCTCCTTGTTGTAAGTACAATGATGGAGGAAAGTTAACATTAAGGAACAGAGAATTGGACCTGAGCCCGAATCTCTTCAGGAAAGTATCCGTTGAATTAAAATGAAAATTATGTGAATCAGGCCACATATAAATACATAAAATATACAAATTATCTACAGACTATTGCTCATTGAACTAACTTTATTCAGTCCTCTAGATTTTAATGCTTAGTTCTGTCACGTTACTTGCCAATTATACTACCTAAAATGCAATTTAGAGACAGGAAAGTGAAATCTTTGGAAAGAGAAGGGAAGTCAAAGCAGGGATAAAAAATAAATGCAGATAAAGATAGTTTGGTAAACTGAATAATGACAGTTCAAAAGATGTAGACATGCTAATGTCTGTATTTATAAATGCTATAAGGTTAAAAATAAACACTTTTAAAGTGTAATTTAATCAAGGATTTTGACATGGGAGATTATCGTTACATTACCTACACAGGCCCTAAAGACAACCACATGAAGGTGATTTCACACATGAAGATGAGGAAAAATCAATGCGAGCATGGGTCCTGAAATTGGAATGATGTGGTCACTAGCCAAAAAACACTGGCAGGCGGGAGAGGCTGGAAAGGAAACAAAGAGAATTTTCCCCTAGAGCCTGCAGAAGGAATGTAGAACTGCCCATGCCTTCAGTTTGGGCCAGTGAAAACTGATGTTGAACTTCAGAACTGTATTAATTTCCAATGTTATAAATTACCAAGGTTGTGCAAGTTTGTTAGAGCATTCATAGGAAACTAAGAGACAGTAATTCTTTTAAGATCACATTGTTCAGATTCTACATAACAGTACTATTAAGTTCCTAACACCAGTTGACCTATAGCAAGATGAAAACTAAAATAGACAGCGTAAAGAGCATATATGAAGGAATGTAATAAATTAAACATACTATGAATGTAAATGTCCCAATTTTTTAATACTGGTTTGCATATTTTGTGAGGCAGGATAAAATTTTCAATTTTTGCTTTAAATTAAATGCTTTTATGTAATGCATTATCAGACATTTCTTCTCCAGATGAATGTCAACATAGTTAACTCCAGTAACATGTGATTTGCAATGCATATGGAAAACTTGGCATATATACACTATGGTGTTCGATCTATATTTCCAATAAATTTCTTTTAGTTCTTTAAATCATATTTTTCACATTTAACCCAAACATAACTAAGGTTCTAAGTTCAACTCTTTCTAAATATTAGTTTAAGATGTAATATATATATATATATATTCATATATATATATATATATATATATTCTGTGTAACTAGCATTTCCATCTCAAACATATCATCTTTTGTATTGAGAACCTTCAAAAAGTTCTCTTTTAATTCTCTATAAAATAATAAAATGAATTGTTTCAAACAGTAGTTATCTTAGAACTTTTTCTCCCATCAACAGTATGGGTATTATAGTTATCTTATCTCCTGTTATTTCCTGTCCCTTTCCCCTGCTTAGCCTCTAGTAATTACTATTTTCTGCCTTGATTCAATCAACTTTTGAGCTTTCATATATAAATGAGAAGACGCTCTTTTTGTCTTTCTGTGCCTAGCTTATTTTAGTTAACATGTGTCCTAAACTCAAGAATTCTTAAATGTATTAAAACAATTTTCTTTTTCGTCTTTTTGAGACAGGGTCTCGCTGTACAGTTCAGGCTGGCCTTGAGCTAATTTTGTAGCCCAGGCTGGTCTCAAACTCTCACCGATCCTCCTGCCTCAGCCTCCCGAGTGCTGGGATTACAGGCATGCGCCACCAGGCCCAGCTTATTAAAACAATTTTAGTTTGGAAAAAAATCCAACAGAAAAATGACTCTTATGTGATCAACACATTCAGTTTATCTTACTCTCTAGTTCATCATTAACAATCTATTGCAGCTGTACCATGTAAGTAGGACAAGAAAGACATTTGAATTTCTATGATTCCTTTAAATTGTTGTTTTTTTTCAACAATCAATCCAGCATTATTGAACACAAAGCAATGGCACCTAACTACCTAAATTTCTGAAGACTTTATGGGACTATAGGCCAATAAAATGAGAATAGATCCAACAAATTAGAAATACTGACTACTCTCTAAAATTGAAGAAGCAACTAGAAATAGAGTTCTCCCACTGAAGAAAAAGCATCTTATGACATAAATGTAAATGATGGTCCATTTTTGTTATGTTCTTATTGTTAAACTGAATGCTCACTTAACAATAAGTATAAAGCCAGAAAAAAATGCTCTGTTTTTCATAAAGAATGTGAGTTCAGAAACAGAATCAGTAGAAATTATATTTATAACCATGTAAGAGCATTTATTGGGTAGGTCTGTGGTCTTAGAAGCAAGTAAGATCCATAGCAGCCATCTGGAGTATTATTTCAGGCAGCAGCACCCACATTGTTTTTGCACGCTGGACAAGTGGAATATCCAGAAGCTGCTCAGTCCAATATCAAAGGCCAGGAAGCTTACTGAAAAGTCTGAGTCACAAATCTGCATCAGGAAGGCTATAGACACTAGGGACATAGAGGCTAATATCCAACGATGACAGTAAAAAAGATAATTCCTCTGAATAAAAGTGGAGTACTGTAGGTGGGTGTATTTTTTCTTCTTTCCCTTTTCATTTCATTTTGACTACAAGTATATTTGATGCTTCTACGCATAACAAGGTTGGATCTTCTCCCCTCATTTCTATAGCCTCCACATCAGTCATCCACAGACCCATCCAGGACTGTGCTTAATGAACTTGTTAGGCTTTGGTTAATCCATTCTAGTTGACATAGTATGATTAAGAGTCACAAAAATGATGAATTGTGACTAATGCAACTTACACCCAAGAAACTGTATCCCAAGGCATCCAAAGCATATAATCTTAGTGTGTTGCCTTTTTAATTTTCTGTCTCTACCAGACAGACCTGAAGCAGTTCAAGTCTGAAGATTTAGAGTTCTCCTTAGATTCACTGAAATATAATCCATAGAAATTTCAACTACATAATTTCCAGGTATTATTATTATTATTATTATTATTATTATTATTATTGTCATTATTAATCACTATTTGCTTTATATTATGTCCATTTTATCTTTGGGAGGCTGGCTAACATATTATATATATAAATATAAATATATATATATCTTTGCTATGAAAACTTCATGCTTTCATAATACAGTTATAGTCACTAATTTTACTTGCCTAATAATCCTCCCAATGAATAGACAATTGTTAACATTCTCATTTAGCACCTATTACTGAGTTCCTAGAAGACAGCAAACATGTTTGTCATTCTACTATCTTTTCTTAGTTTTAAACTTCAAGTAGATGCTTACAGATTAACTATTTGTGCTAGAATTCAAAGCACAGGAGTATGGAACACAAAAATCAGTAGGGTTTGGGCCATTTGCTTTTCAATCATTGAAATAAATCAGCAATGAAGAGATAAAACTTAGAAACTTAAAAACCCATATACTAAAATACTTTAACTATTTTACCATAGATTATGATCTTAAATCATCTCCACTGTGGTTTAACAAATCAGATAGGATAAACTTAGTATGATGCATTCTGATATAATGGGTAAGTTCCTGAGATAAACGAGGCTTTAATAGTCAAAAGCCAACGTCTCTTGGGAAAATACATGGGATATTTGGGTCCCACATAAATGAATATGGATTTTAGTACAGCTTCTTAGTCATCATGGTTCTGGCAGGAATTAATCAAAGTCTCAGGTTATTAGTACAAAAATTTCAATAGAAACCTTCAATTATGTGCCTAAGTTTTTAAAATGAATAGATGTACACAGTTCTCTTTATGTAGACAAATGATGCACAAAACTAAAGTCTATTTCAGTGTAATTTAGTGAATTTTATAAAAGTCCATAATTAACAAAACTAGACTTTGAATCCTGATAAAAATGTTCTACATCAATGACTATCATGATGTACCTTACAGATGATCGTATAACTTTTTAAATAAAAACCATCTTCAAACATATAGATTATAGATTCTTCCCATAGAAATACTTAAAGTCATTCTAATCCAATCTATCATTTTACAGAAGAAATAACATATGAGCTTCTTAATAAAATCTACTTTAATATTTTCATTAAGACCAAATGGTTGTTATATGAGAAGAAAAATTACTGACAATAGGAGATTAATAACAAAGAGATTTTTTAAAAAGCCTTTTCAATGGCATATAGCACTATGTAGACATTCATTTCTTCAATATGAATCCATGTAATTGCAAGAGATGAGCATGGGCTGGTAAGATGACTTAGCAGTCTAAAGCACCTGCTTAGGCAAGGCAGGGATGGTGGTTTTATCTCTAGCAAGATTCCAGGCACCACATGTTGTGCCAGTCCCACCCCTATGGTAGGCTGAGCTGGCTATAACACCAACAGGGAGAGAGGGAAGAAGGGAGGGGGAGAGAGAGAGAGAGAGAAGGAAGGAGGGAGAGAGAGGAGCTTAAAGATTATAGTTGATAGCAACCTTTATTTGTGGTCTTTAGATTTTGAAACCGAGTCTCACTATGCAGTTCAGGCTGGCCCTGTATCCCCTGTAGCCCATGCAGGCCACAACTTGCAGCAATCCTTCTAACTCATCTTTCCAAGTTCTAGGATAACAGAAGCATGCCATCACACAGGGCAATAACTACCATTTTTAAAGAATTACTTACAAACACATAAACAGCTCAAACTCATGTACCTCTAGGGAATCATATGATTCATCATAAGCCAATATGCTCTGCATTTCTGATACATTAACTGACCATTTATTTCTACTATATATTACCTGTCAAATTTCCAATGTTTCCAATTTGGAGGGAAAATATAGTGATCATTACTTATATATATTTTAAAACAAAGATTATCTCATCAAAACACAAAAAACCCACAAATACTTGGAGAATCATAAAAATACAAATTTTAAATTGGAGACTTATTAGAACGGGTGTATAGTACACTCTAATAGTGAAAAGTCTGGAATCAGACTCCTTTGAACTAAATCTTGAGTTGTTATATATTTAACCTCAGGCAGTTTTTTTCCATCTTTGTGCCTCAGTTTACTTAGTGGTAAATTTATGTATAATAGTAACTTTTTAAAAGAGCTGTTGAGAGCACAGAATATTAAATCTTTACATATAAATCTCATAGAATAGCAGCTGACATATATAAATTAATCAATATGTCTTTCCTACTAATGTGTACAAGTGTGTAAACTTTTGGGGTGAGGTTTTTGTCATTTATGAGACTTCAATATTCTGTCTCTCAATTTTTTGTCTAAGTTAATCAATGTAACTATTTTATCTCACTGTAAAAACCAAAATATGAACAAAAGCTTTTTGGCTTGCTTAGTGTATGTTTAACATAAAGCTTACTAACATTTAAAAATAAACTAAAATCCTTCACTTGTTTTAGGCTTGAAACACTGAGAAGTGACTGATAAAGGATGAGGAGAAAGTATGGGAGTGGGCAATGCTCAGTAGAATATAGCTAACTTCTTCTGTGGGAGTATGAGAACTAGGTCATCAAGGAAAGTGGAGGTGACACTATGGTAGCCAATACCCCAGTGACATGCCCTCAGTGTCTAATGCTTGTCTCAAACTTCTCAAGCTGATATTTCTTTCTATTATTATTATTATTATTATTAATTATTGCCTGCTGAGCCTGCCCTGGGAGTGGAGCTGGTGCAGCATGTGGTTCTCAGGATTGAACCATGGTCCCCGTGGTTGCCTAAGCTTTAAGACCACTGAGCCATCTCGATGGCCCAGTTTCTTTATATTTATTTACATGTTGTTCTCCACCTATTACACAGTGATCTAATGGAGGACAAAAATAACATAAGTCACTTTTACTCAATAGTTGTTCAGTAAAATATTCATGTTATGAGTGCCTTTACTAGTTAACTAATAACATCTACTAATGGAGGAGTGTTCGCTAGCAATCTCCAAAGGAAGCACTAAAATTCTCTCAGTCATGCTCATCCTCCGAAGGCTGTGCTGGTATAGAATGGACTGGCACTATGGTACTGGCAATGAATTTCTGTTCTTTGGGCTATGAATAAATGCTGTAGGTAAGAATGAAATAATTTCAAATTATAAATGTGTAGATTTTCTTTTAACTCTAATGACTTTCTTTTTCAACTGGATATTTTTGAGAATATATTATGAAGCCTTTTACAAGGCAGAGGAACTAAGTGTGATGTAGGATGCAAATATAATCAGATTGATAAATCATGGCAAAAGTCTGAAATGTATAGTGAATGATCAGAGAACAAGCAATTACTAATAACTGAAGTATAAATATTTTAGTAGGAGGTAATAGTTGAATAGGATCTGATGCTATGGAAATATAGCATTATATCATTAAATTGGAAAATGACTGATGGAGAAAATTAAGTGGAAATATCCATGAAGGGGTGACATAACCACCAAAGGCATGTTCCTCCCTGGTATATTTAAAAAGCTGGATATTTACTTCATGCATATGCTTCTGTAATAACAACCAATCCAATAAAAAACAATACTCCTTAAAGTTTCTTTCCTTCATAAATATGTATGTAACCATTAATTGTTTCAAACTAATGTGAGAATCTACTGAGTGCTAGATTCCAAACTGTGATGGATGCATCATATACCAAGAAGATCATTAAGAATAACCCTGCTCAAGTGAATTCAAACGAGTACATTAATAATTTACAGTAGGGTACATACCATGTGAAGTAAAGCACTGTTAGGAGAATAAACAATTATAACCTAATTATTCCTCAATTCATAACAGAAATATGGTAGATATAGCTTTGGACAAATATAAAGTGCTAGAGATTTTTATTGACTTACAATTTTTTTTTTTTGATTTGGTCTTATTTATCCACTGAACAGTTTGTCACATAAAGGTATTCCTTATACTATTTGTTATTCAAAAATCTGTCTTTGAGCTACCTATTTAATTATTGATACATCAAGTACAAATAAATATGTGTACTTATTTAAAAAAACAAAACTAAACTAAACCTGGCTGCATTTTTCCAACCCTGTTTCTTCTGTTAAGACACTTCTTGTGTTAGAAATTGTAGCAACATCATGAAGATGATGAGGTACAAATAGAAAAATATTTTTTTGTGAAATGAGATGTAACAGACTGAGTATATTCTTGTTTGAGTCAGTAAATTGAGCAAACACAACACGGGAATCACGAAAGAACCAATTATAAGCAACATCAGTTCCTAACATTTTCTTAAAACAAGGTTAGAGTTGCTTTTTGTTGTGATTCTTCTTTTAACCAAAGCTATAGCCTGTAACCTTTAATAAACATTTTCTTGCAAATTGTTAATGACACAGTGCGTCTTCTGGAGAAACTCACATTCTAGATTTCTTAAAGCAAAAAACAGGCTGTCCTCCTTCTCAACTCATATGGAGAAATGAGCTATTTTTCCCTTTCATTTAAGGATATAGTTATCTAGAGCTACAATAAGCTAAAGAAGTGAGAGCATAAAATACAAAATGATAGAAAGCACAGGATACTTATTAGATTTTTATCTAGTTTAGAATGAAGAGTTTGTATTTCTAAGTACTAGATGTAAAGTATTAATAAACCAGAAAAATAATGATTTGTATGAATATTATCAAAAGGAAAAGAAATATATTTTACTTTTGCACAATTAAATGTGATATTAAAAAACGGGAGATGATTCCTTGTTCAGTCACTTAAATATGTAATCAGTTCAAGTAGTTTTAAATATCATGAAAATGTCCTCTGGATAGATAAGATGAGAGAACAAAAGGATTTTATACTTAGCTGCTAGACTCAGAGCTGGTATGCTGTAGGACTTTCATTTAAGTTTTCCCATCAATATTATAAATTATATATGCATTTTAGAAGCATATCATTTCTTTATATTAATTTGTTGAACTATTGCAGAGATGGATGATCAAATCATGCTACAAAAAGGGGAATGTGAAATGGCAAAATTTCCTACTATCTTAAAAGAGGTTATATCACTCCTAACATAAAAAATGAGAGGGGAATAGGGATTTAATCCCTTCTCTGTATGAATTAAAAACTAAGAGCAATTATAAAAATAAACAAAAATTACAAAAGCAAAGCACTGTTATAATCATTTTAAACATATATTATCTCACTTAATGCTCATCAAAATACAATACTGTAGATAAGCATATTGATAAACAAGTTGTTCATTCACTTGCTAAAGTGAAGCAAAGGTATAAGTCAAACTGTGCTCCAAAGAGATAAAAGGGATCTCATCTGTATCTTGGGAATAACACTTAGCTTTTCTGTATTTTTTCTCCTTTGCCTAGAATAGCGCTTGGAAACTATTTTCCATGAAAGGTAAGATCCTAAATGTTTAGGATTTGTTTTTCAATAAACAGGTGAAATAGAGACTTTTCTGCTTAGGTACTTACATAAAATGACACAAAACTTTTATTAATAAAATCTGAATACAATAATAAGCAACATTTATAGCTACATATAAGTAGAAAAAATGTTTTAGTGGGTATTATTTCACTAAATCAAAATCCCAATCTGAGCCCCTCTCATGAACTAGATTGCAAATAATCACCTGTGAAATCATTCATTGTGTACTAGTTTATGATACTGCCTGACTTATTTGGTCAGAGGCAAAATTTACCAATACATATCCTAGAAAAACAATAAAGTCTCTTATATGAAGTAATTTCTGAGAAGGCTTTAAGCTTCAGGATTTTATGGTATTATCTTCATAGTTATAATAATTTTGATTCTTCAATGTCTTCAGTATATTTACATAAAAAGTAAAAATCTATAAACACTGGACTCCATATATTATAATAATTAAAGAAATGGATAAATTTAAGTGCAGCATCAAATATTTGTATTTACCTTGTAGATTACTACTAGCATTATTATTTTATATATTCGGTACAGAGTCTCACTACAGTAACATGTATGAACCTTCTGATTTCATCTTCCCCGGCACTTTGATTACAGGCATGCACTACCATGCCAGGTCTTGGTGGCTGGCTCCATACTCCTGGGAGTGGGGCTGGTGCAGCATATGTGGCCAGGGATCAATCCCTGGTCCCTGTGCTTTCCTAAGCAGGAGCTTAGTCAGATGAGCTTTCTCTTTGGCCCTGCAGATTATTATTTTCTTAGGATAATTTATTTTACTTCCAAAAGTCCATTTGTTATCACAGAAGAAAAAGTTTCCTGTTGAAAAGGCATTTGTGGTATTGTATATCAGAGGCAGAGATAAAATCAAATCAGCTTTGGTATAAAATGAGGCAAGAGTAACTGTAACACAAGTGTCTCTACTGAATCAAATCTTCATTTCATTTTATATTGTAAACTAATAGCTAATATAATAAACTAATAGCCCTTGTTGCTTCGGTAAATTGGGGCTGAACTGGCAAACTATGGTTTTTCTACTGTTTTATCATTGTTATTATTGTTTAAATGCCTATTGCTAGTTATTAGAAATTTTCAAGTATGTTTTAGATATAAAGTAGGTGAGAACATGTGACTTCCAGAATACATAGAAGTTTTTCTACATGAACACAGAAATTGAATTTTGCCCCTCATTTAAAGAAAAAATATCAAGAATTGACCTTCATATATTTACACATACTCAACTTTCTACTTAGAAAATAAAAAAGTGTATATTTCAGATCAAGTCTATATTTTAGCAACTATGTGAAGTATAATCAAACAATTTGGGAGGTTAAGATAACAGAAAATATAGTAAAAATTTTGAATGATGTTCCAGAAACTTAAAGAAGAATGTGACAATTAGGTCCTTATAGTAATATTTTTACTACTACAGAAGTTATTTCAGTTAGTCGGTAACCTAAATTGGTTCTACTATTCATATTCATTGATGATCCTGAAAAATTTGGCTCTAGTTGGTAAAGTTGTAAATAGCCACAGTTTGCCATTAAAAAGCCTCACTTTCTACAAATTATATTGTGCATTCTCTGAAAATATTTCACCTTATTTATGAAATTAAGAACAAATCAATGGGCTGGGCATGGTGGCACATGCCTGTAATCCCAACACTTGGGAGTCTGAGACAGGGCTATTGGTGTGAGTTTGAGACCAGCCTAGGCTACAAAGTGAGCTCAAGGCAAACCTGAACTGCATAATGAGACCTTCCCTAAAAAATAAACAACAAAAAAGGAACAAGTCAACAAATCTAATGCTAAAATGTAAACTGGTACTAGTGGTTCTTTCAAGGTAATATTTGTAATTTTTATAGATACATACTTCACTTATATATAGGATTTAAACTTTGAAACCTATAGAAATAGAGAACAGAAAGTGTTTCACAGGTAATGACAATAGAGAAACCTTACTAACTTTCAGTTACAAGAAGAATAAATTCTGAGTACTAATGTACAGCCTGATTACTATAGTCATTAATACTGGCATATGTATTTGAAATTTTCTGAAAGTGGATCATCTTACGTACAAAAATAGATTTAAAAGAACTATTAGGTAATGATTTTGTTAATGAGCTTGATATTGGTAATCATTTCATAATGTATATGTATATCAAATGTGACATGGCTTACCTTAAAAATACAGAAATTTTACTTGTCAATTATACTTTAATAAAGCTAGGAAAAAATACTAAAACAGCTCCAAAATTTAAATAATATTAAAAATGAGATAAAATTAATTAAAAACATTCTGCCATTTTAAAATAAAATTTAACAAGAAGTGAAAGAACATCCCTCTGTCTTCCCAATTTCTGTCACCACTAACTAGGACGATCATTGTTAATAGTCTGGAGTCCACATGTTCACATCTTTGTAGATAGTTGGATTTCACTTCATCTTAATGCCAGATAAAACAACTATCTATAATTTCCTATATTTACTGAAAATACAAAAAATTCACTAGAATAGTATTGGTATATAATTATTCTTTGAAAATAGCTGCAGGCTAAACACGTGTGTTAATGTATATTTTAGTAGAAATCTAGTATGTTTCAAAATTTCTGTTTTAATTAATGAAGCCACCATAAAAATTGTAATATATGTGGAAAGATTTTTATGGAATGATTTCTAGAAACGGATTGCTGGATCTTAGCTTATATACTTCATGTTTTGAAAGACAAATTCCTTCAACACTAAGCAAAATGAAACATTGCCATTACTGAGTACCAAACACTGTAGGTAATGTGGTAATCTCTTTAATTATTTCAATAAGGGCTTTCACAAACAGACTTCGAAGTCAAACTTGTTAAGTAAGAGATATACTACCGAGCCCTACAGGTAGCATTAATGCTAATTACCATAAAACTGTTATGCACATTGAAACTTCAGAGCCCATGCCCAGACTCAGTTTATTATTTATGGTGACAATTCTTTTTAGGATAGCTGCGTGTCAATATTAGCAATTGGTTTCCTCAGAAATGGGGATGTGACACATAGTGCTGCTAAAATTGATGCTTGAAAGGAAATTCAGGATCCTGTTTTCTATTATCAATAGCAAGTGTTGTCCCTTTTTGTTTTTCTAAAGAAAAAAAAAAGTAGACACTTATGTTTTCATCATAGCTGTATCTTTCAATTTTTATTCTGTTAGCATATGTTTGTAGTACATAGTTATTGTATTTATCTTGTTACATGTACATGATGACACATATTAACCGTTTTGTTTTTTTTTTTCCATTTTGTCCCTTTCCCTGTACTTTCAGCCCGTACTCCCATAGCCTTATAAAAAGAGATTACTTAAACTTTGGGGATTCAGTTCTAATGTACTCCTCTGTTGGAACTCGTGATTGGAAAGTAATTAATAAGTATATTTGAATTTTTAATGCTTTACATTATTATAATAACAATAACGTTAAGCATTTGGAAGACTTTTGCCGCTGATCATGTCATAAAGCCTCCCAGTTAAGCTGGTCTTGATAAGAAAAATTGAAACTAAATCCCAGTTTTGTTTGTTTTTTATTGTTTTTTTGAGACAGATTTTTGTTATATAGCCCAAGTTGGCCTCAAATTCAGTGTAATCTTCCTGTTTGGGCCTCAAATGCTAGGATTATAAGCATGTGCCTCCACATCCAGCTACTGCTCTCAAATTTAAAAATTCAAATGATTTATTTTTATTGGTTTAATAAATAAAGCTATTTCATTTTCAATTTATTTTTCAATAGTGTTAGAAAGTATAACTTATTTTCTACTATATGTTTCGGATGTTCAGAATCCAGGTGATAAAGACAGAAGACTAATACCATTGATTTGGCCAGTATTGCCAGCTTTGAAAATTCTCGCTTCTCAAAGAAGAAAACATAGAAATTATATTTATTCTAAGACATGAAAATAAAATTCAACTGTAAAGGCAAAATATACTGTCTGTATTTTCGACTAGTCTATTAGAGCAAGTTTTATACTTCTACTTAGTTGGATGATGATCTAAGTTAGCGAACTACAGAAAACTAACTACACCTCAAGACAAGTAGTAAGCTGGAAGAGGATGAAATAATGTAAAAGTATTTGGCGTGAAGTACTTCTTGGAATCTGGCTGAGGCTTTATAAAACGTATAGGATAATTTAATGTCACTGAGCCTCAGTCACAGCATATCATGAGGCCATGTTATGAGTATGAAATCTAAATAGTAAGTGTCTTTATACAGAGAAGGTACTGTTAAACGTGATTCTCTTACCTTCCTATTTTTTATGCTTAGATTTTTGGGCTATTAAAGAACTAGTGACACATGTGACCACACAAACTAAGGTGAAAACATTGTACAGCATATTAAAAACATCAAGCTGGAGAACATCAAAGAGTGCAAAGCAGTTCCATCTGATAGCAGTACAAACTAATTTACTGAGTTTGTGATCATGGAGGCAATTTAAACTTTCTGGGGCTCAGTGTATGCACTCTAAAGTGGTAATGATTCCTACTTTGTTGAGCAGTAGCTGACTGTGAGTGTTGAAGATTACAGACAACTTTTATGAAGCAAATTGTACATTAAATAGATTGTGAATAATACATATTGTTCAGAGTTTTACTAAGACATGTACAGAGAATCATGTTCTGGAGTTAATACTCCTTTTCCCTCCCAAGCCCTTTCAAGGGTTATGTTGGTTGCTTTAATTACCCATTAGGTGGTTTGGGTGTGGTAATTTTGGTGGGAGTTGGGATTATGACCCAGTGTTACCATTTGTGCTATTAACTATTTAACTGTATTACTGCACAATTAACTATTTAGTCACTGTGCAACTTGGATACAAATGTTAGACTTGAATTATGCTAATTTTCAAAATGAGTATATTGGAATAAACAATATATATGATTTTCTATCGCTAGAATAATTACTGAGTCCAGTGTGTTTTTTTTAAATGAGATAAAACACATTCTCCTGCCCAGTACCACACCATTTTTACTGGCTGTGTGGCGCAGGGACCAAGCCCCACTCGAGGACTTGATGTGTCACCCTCGAACTCTAGCCCGGATTCTGCCGTCATCCTGACTGGGTCAACCAGCAGATTCAGCCCTGGTCCATTCGCTGACTTATCAATAACCTGAGCTCAGATTCTACCCACCTTCCCGACCAGGGCTCACATTGACCAGGTAAGAACTCTCTCAGCCTGAATACATCCCCCCAACTCGACAACTGCCCAAACCCCTGCTACACTCCTATTTCCCACATGGCCATCCACTGTACCCACATGGTCGACCACCAACCATCCCGACACACAGGGCTTCATGGTAGCCAGCCAGCTGAGCTCCAACCTGCAGCCAGACACCACTGGAGGGGAACAAGCTTGGTGGAGCCAGACCCAAAGTTCCATAAGAGCTAACAGTATAAGTTCACCAAGGTGCAGAGGTCACTGCTATAAAAAAATGGTAAAGAGAAGAACAAGATCCAATCCCAAATTTTGAGTCCACAAAAAAACAAATACAGGAAACAATACCACAGAAGAAAATAGTAATCATATAGAGGAAATGTCTGAATCAGTAGCAGCTGATGTTGAAAGGCAGGGCAGAAACGTATATAGCAATTTAGATCAGAGATAATATCTGAAGTAAAAAAACAAGTATGAAAAAATAGCGGCTGAAGTGGAAAAACAACTGCAGAGACATATAGAAGAAACCATAGCAGAAATAACCTCTGAAATTAAAAAAAAAGACCTCTATAAATCAATAGCATATCAAGTAGGGGAGAACAGAGCAGGAATAATGTCTAAACTAGAGAGAGGAAGGATAACTATAATGAGAAACTTCAGTACTACTAGACAAGACATAGATAAAAATTTAGAGGAGAATAGGAAAACGATGGATTACCTGAATGAGCAATTCAGGAAAGAAATAAATTGTGTGACAGTTTCAAAGAGATATACAAGAAAATAAAATCTCAATCACAAGTTGGCAAAATCATGTGACCCAAAGTGAAGATAAAATCTCAGATTTTGAAGACACAGTCACAGCTAGTGAAAAGATAAGGAAGGATCTCTTAAAAACAACAAGGATGCAGGAAAAAATAATTCAACGTTTGCAAGATGATGCAAAAATAAACAATGTGAGATAAATAGGAATCAATGAGAAAGAAAGAGTTAACATAAATGATATAAAAAGAATATGGGCAGAAATAATAGCAGAAAACTTCCCAAATATGAAAAAACAAGCGGACATACAGGCAACTGAAGCATAGAGAACCCCAAATAACATTAATCCAACTAAAAGCATATCCAGACATACAATAGTCAAGATTCCAGAAGTTCAGAAGAATAGTATACTAAAAGCTGCTAGAGAAAAGAAACAGATCACATTTAAACGAAAACCCATTATAATAAGTATGTTTCTCTTCACATACCATGAAGTCAAGAAGAGTATGGAGCAGAGTGATTTAAATCCTCCATGAAAACAAATTTCAGCCCAGACTGCTATACCCAGAACTGAAATACTTCCATGACAAGGAACAATTAAAGAATTTCATGATTTCAAAGCCAACCCTACACAGTATAGTGAAAAATATTTTAGAGAGGGACCAAAAGAACTCAAACTGAAGAAATGAAAACAGAAAGATTCCACCAAATAGGGTACTCAATTAAACACAAGAGAAAAAGAGATAAACAGTAGTAAGTAAACATCATGTCAACCATAAGTAAACATATTTCAATTATAACCATCAATGTAAATGGACTCAATTTTCCAATTAAAAGAAATAGACTGGCAGAGTGGATAAGGAAGCAAAATCCAACAATATGCTGCATACAAGAAACACACTTATCTCATAAAGAAACTCATAGGCTACAAGTGAAAGGATGGAAAACAATACTACATGCTCCAGCACCTCAGAAAAAAGCAAGGGTAGCAATCCTGTTTGCAGACAGCCTAAACTTCAAACCAAGACTGATCAAATGAAATAAAGAAGGCTACTACATAATGGTTAGGGGAAAACTTCAAGATGAAGAGGTAAATAAATATGTATGTACCCAACACAGGAGCAGCAAGTTATATAAGAAAACGTTAATGGACATGAAAAATCTAATATCCAATACCACAATCTTAACAGGAGACCTCAACACCCCCTTATCCAAAAAAGACAGGTCAAGTAGACAAAAAATTAGCAAAGAAGTAGCAGAATTGAACGAGAACTTGGAACAACTGGAATTGGTGGACATACACAAGAGTGTTCCACCCAACTACTTCAGAATACACATTTTTTTCAGCTGCAAATGGGACATTTTCTAAAATAGACCACATATTAGTACATAGATCATGCTTAAGTATATTCAAGAAAACAGAAATTATCCTGTGCATATTATTGGAGCACAGTGCAATAAAACTGGAAATAAATGACAACAGAAACCACAACAATTCCAGAAATACATGGAAATTAAAGAACACTGTTTTCAACAACCAGTGTGTTACAGATGAAATTAAACAAGAAATTAAACAATATCTTGAATTTAACAAAAATTAAAACACAACCTACCAGAATTTATGGGATGCAATGAAAGCAGGTCTTAGAGGGAAATTTATAGCTCTGAACTCACACATTAAGAAAATAGGAAGGGAACAAATAAATACTCTCCTGGAGCACCTTAACTGACTAGAAATAGAAGAGCAAACAAAATCGAAATCCTAAAGACGGGAGGAAATTATAAAGATTAAAGCATAAATTAATTCAATTGAGACGAAGAAACAATACAAAGAATTTAATGAATCAAAAAGCTGGTTCTTTGAAAGATTAAATAAAATTGATAAGCCCCTAGCTCACCTCATCAAAGAGGAAAGAAAAGACTCAAATTGAAGCAATAAGGAATGAAAAGGGTAAAATTACTACAGACACAGCAGAGATTCAGAGGATCATAAATAACTACTTTAAGAAACTGTACTCTCACAGATCTGAAGACACAGATGAAATGGATAGATTCCTAGAAAAGTACAAATTACACAAACTTAATAAAAAAGATATAAGAACTCTCAATAACCCAATAACACCCAATGAAATACGAAATATAATAAAAAGACTAACAACAAAGAAAAGTCTGGGACCTGATGGATTCACTATTGAATTCTACAAGAAATTTATACAAGGCTTAATCCCAATACTCCTCAAACTCTTCAATGAAATTGAAAAGGAAGCAATCCTTCCAAAATCATTCCTAGATGCAAGTATTACACAGATACCAAAACCAGAGAGATGCAACTAAAAAAGAAAACAATAGGCCAATTTCTCTCATGAACATAGATGTAAAAATCCTCAATCAAATCCTCACCACTAGAATGCAACCAATCATCAAGAAGATTATACATCATGATCAGGTAGGATTCATCCCAGGGATACAAGGATGGTTCAATATCTGCAATTGTATAAATGGAATACACTATATTGAGAACCAAGGCCAAAAATCACATGATAATCTCGATTGATGCAGAAAAGGCCTTTGATAAAGTCCAACACCTATTCAAGTTCAAAGTCCTACAGAAAATTGGAATAGAGTGCCTCTACCTGATAAAAGCCATCTACAACAATCCAACAGCTAACATAAATCTAAATAGGGAAAAAAACTTAAGTCTTTTAGTCTCCAATATGGCACAAGAGAAGGATGTCTTCTATCCATACTCCTATTTAATATAGTTCTGGAGTCATTAGCTTCAACCATTAGACATGAAAGAGAAATAAAAGGAAAAGAATAGGTAAAGAAGAAGTGAAACTATCATATTTGCAGATGACATGATAATCTGCTTGGAAGATCCAAAAAGCTCCACTAAGAACCTTCTAGAATTAATAAACAAATTCAGTAGTATAGCAGGTTATACAGTAAACACACAGAAGTCAGTAGTGCTCCTGTACACAGATAACAAACACATCGAGAGATAAATTTAGAGAAGCAATACCTTTTATGATAGCACCAAAGAAAATTAAAAATTTAGGGATCAACCTAAGAAATAAAAGATCTTTTCAATGGAAACTACATTACCCTGAAAAAAGAGATCCTAGAAGATTTCAGAAAATGGAAAGATATTCCCTGCTCCTGGATAGGAAGAACCAACATTGTGAAGATGGCCATACTCCCTAAATTGTTATACATATTCAATGCAACTCCTATCCAAATACCACCCACAAACCTTACAGACCTAGAGAAATCATTCCTAAATTTTATTGCAAAGACAATTCTGGGCAACAAACGTAGGGCAGGAGGTATTACAATTCCTGACCTAAAGATATACTACAAAGCTAGAGTAATAAAATCAGCATGGTTTTGGCAAAAAAAATAGGCCTGAGAATCAATGGAATAGATTAGAAGATGCAGAAGCAAATAGAAACACACTCAGCCACCTTATTTTTGACAAAGGGACCAAACACGTTAACTGGAGGAAAGATAGCCTCTTAACAAATGGTGCTGGAAATACTGGCTCTCTGTATGCTGAAAACTAAAACTTGATCCAAGTCTATCACTATGCACAAAACTAAAGTCAAAATGGATTAAAGATCTAAATATTAAAAGAGAAACACTGAATCTCCTGGAGGAGAAAGTGGGAGGAAATCTCGAACACACTGGAGTAGGCAAAAAGCTTATGGACATAAATCAAAATGCACATTTAACACTTGAAAGCATCAATAAATGAGACCTCCTCTGTCTAAGAAGTTTTTCCACATCAAAGGAAATTACCAACAGAGTGCAAAGACCACCCACAAATTTTGAAAAGATTTTAACTAATAAGTATTCAGATAAAGGTCTTCTATCTAGAATCTACAAAGAACTAAAAACCATCAGAGTTCCAAAATTCAAAGACCCAATCCAGAAATGGGCATCTGAGATGAACACACACTTCTCAGAGAAAGAAATTCAGCAAGTCTATAAAAACATGTAGAAATGCTCCACACCCCTAGTCGTTCATGAAATACAAATCAAAACAACACTTAGATACCATCTCACCCCAGAAAGAATGGCTATCATAAAGAAATCTACCAGCAATAAATGCTAGAGAGGCTGTGGGGAAAGAGGAACCCTTCCTCACTGCTGGTGGGAACACAGATTGGTGCAACCATTATGGAAATAAATGTGGAGGATCCTCAAAAAACTAGAAATGGAAATCCCATTCAATCCAGCTATCCTCCAACTGGGAATTTTCCCTGAAGAATTGAAAACATCATACCATAGCGATATCTATGCACCTATTATCATAGCACCTATTATCATAGCAGCCTAATTTGTAATAGCCAAACCTTGGAAACAATAAAAATACCCACCATTTGAAGAATGGTTGAAAAAGATGTGGTATTTTTATACAATGGAGTATTACTCATCAATAAAGAATGATAAGTTTGAAGAGTTCATATATAAATGGATGTATATTGAACATATACTCATTAGTGAAATAAAACAGACCTACATTTGTATATATCATCTACTCTCCCTTGTGTAAGAGCTCTAAAGAAGAAATAAATTCTTAAGGGTACAACACAGCTGAATGTGTTAAGGATTAAACAATGAAGTGACTGGAAGCAGATGAGAGAGGAAACATATCAGGAACAAAACCATACAGTATGTACACAGGATGAATCAAAAATTGGTCTTAAGAACCTTCAAAAGGTTCATCATATTGATCGTAGCACCATGCAATGCTAAAACTATGCTTGGAATGCATGTCATTCTCGTGTTTTTGATGTGTACTGCTCCCAATGTAAACTCAGATACTGTTATACTCTCTCTCAAGTACATGGTTGGTTAAAAAAAAAAGGAAAGAAAAGTGTATTAATTGAGAGTAAGAGACTGAGCAAAATGCCATACCTTAACAGGCTACAATCTTATACATTCTTGGATTTCTAAATGTCTGCATAAAAATATGTAACTGCTTTTATCACATTCTATAGAGAATTTTTAGAATATCAATGATTGTATGAAAATATCAATTCCAAATATCAAATCCAAAGATGTTTGATATTCAGAAAGCCAGTGATGTTAAGCTCAATTACCTATGTTATAGAGTAATAATATCAAGAAGCTTCTCTGCTGGAGGCTCAGAATGTAAGTTAACAGACAAAAAAAATTGGAGAAAAAAGAAGGGCTATGAGGATAGCCAATATGTTGGCTCTAGCCCTTCAAGGTCAGTAAGGAGTCAGGATATAAGAGAACCTGTGCTGTAATATCTTATAACTCAGAGGTATCCCAAATTTTTGGGACAAGGAGATTATGGGACCTCAGAGGAAACAGATAAATGAACTATAGTGTGTCTAAGGAGTGTCACCCAGAGAAAAACATTCTCTCAGGGTTTCACAGAGAGCAAACTGGTCAAGCAATGGACGTGACTCATCCTGAAGGCTGACAATGACAATTGTTCTACAAAACACTGTACATGGTTCCAAAGTTAATCCTGAGGGGATTTGACCTTGGAAGATACCAAGGATGAATGTTTTGTTATACAGGTCGTCCTTTAACTTGCCCTTGATCACCCAGGGGAAGAGCTTAATTACGAGGCATAAAAAGCAGAAATAGATTACTATGATGAGTTGTAAGAGACTGAAATCAACAACCTTCAACATTGCCAGTTTCACCGGTAACCCACTGCAAATATGGAACATTAGACTACACATACATTGACTTCTTCTTAGTTCAAAGAGAAGAATATTTTTCTTTCTTTTTTTTTCTTTCCTTAGCAATATCAATTAGAAAATGTATTATGTCCCCACCCTGTGCTCTGTATTCCTATTGTGAGGACAATATGCAATATGTTAATTATTGCGAATGTACTACTGTGTTGTGAAACTATCATATTGATATTTCTTATTAAAAGTAATTAAAAAATTAAAAAAACACATTGTTCTGTCTTTAGAGCCCAACTTACTTTTCTGGGGTTTAATTTTCATATTTCTTTTGTCCCTTTTCTTCTTTAATTGCAAAAATAGATAATTTCTATCACTTTACAATAAATCAGTATCTCTGTCATGAATTAGTGGCATTCCAGGATGTTAATGCATCATACTTGAAAACAGTCTAGACTTATCTTCCATCCTAGAAATTCAGTAATATTGGAGATAATAGGAGAAGGATAATAATGCTTGATTTTCAATGTTTTCATGAGTCTTCTGAATGCATATGATAAAATAATTAAAACTTAAAGTTTAAAAGGGAGTCTAAAAACACATTTTCACACTTGATCTTAGCCAAACGGCCTAGAAGTGAAAAAAAAAATCAGTATGCATTAGTGTTTTACAACACGATCACTTAAAAATAAACAAAAAATCTAATATTCAGCAACAGAATTTTAAAAGTTATTAAGCAGAAAGGAAATAAAATTAATTTCATCTGATTTTAGAAAGTTAGAGACTGTTTATTCAAATGGGAAATAGTTTAATATTTTAAAAAATATTTTTAAAAATATTGAGCCATTTAGCTTCAATATAAAAATCCAATTTCTCTTAAAACTGCAGTTAGAATTGAAAGCACACGAATATATAGATTTAGGGCCATGTCTGATAGCTCAGCGGACTAAAGTGCCTGCTTCAGCAGAGCTTAGTGCCTGGAGTTCAATCCCAGGTATGCATTGCTGGCCCCACCCCCAGAGCATCCTGAAAGACTGGGCATGGTGGGGCGCAGCATAATCCCAGCACTTGGGAAGCTGAAAACAGGACAATCACTGTGAATTCAATCATAATGAGACCCTGTAGATCCTGTCCTAAATACAGGGAAAAATATTTAAAAAAATCTATATCTATATCTATATCTATATCTATATCTATCTATCTATCTATCTATCTATCTATCTATGTATAATGAGCATGTCCTACCATTTATCTTTTAACTATTTTCATGTTTCATTATTATTATTATTATTATTATTATTATTATTATTATTATTATTTTAGGAGACAGAATTTTGCTACCTGGCTTAGACTGACTTCCTTAAACTCATTATGCTAACTTAGACTGGCCTCAAATTCTTAGGGATAATTCTTGAAGTCTCCTGACTGAAGGGGTTAGGGCAATGTTCTGCCAAGTCCACTAATTTGTTCTGTTCTTAAGCTACAATTAATATCTTTGTTTTGTTTTTCTGTGAGTGGTTCTACTATGAGCTGTCTCAGTATATTGAGGATAAAATTCAAATGCTTTATCTTGGCACTTTTCTGTCCTTGACTCCATTTACTCTGCTTCTGCACATTTTGCTCTGGAATGCCTTTGGTTCTATGAATACATAGACATTTTTTTTTGTCTTTTTGAGACAGGGTCTCACTGTACAGTTCAGGGTGGCCTTGAGCTCAGTTTTATAGCCCAGGCTGGTCTCGAACTCTCACCGATCCTCCTGCCTCAGCTTCCCGAGTGCTGGTATTACATGCGTGTGCCACCATGCCCGGCTAGACATTTGCATTTTAGGCATTGAACTTAAATCTGTCCTATGTGTTGTTCCTTGTGGAGCTTTCTGTCTTCCATCCCAATTCCAAATTCCTCACCTAGTTGATTTTTCCTGCATTTCAACTGTCAACTCAAATGACATTTCACCTGAGAAATTTTCCTGATTATCTAATGACTATTATAATAAATTCTTGGGGTTGGGGATATAGTTCAGTGGCATAAACACATGTCTGGCAAGCACAAGGTCCCAGGTTCAATCTTTGATACTGAAAGAAAATAAATGAGCAAATAAATTTTCCCACTCACTGTTCCCTTGGCTACATAGCCTGTTGGCTGGACATGACTATCAATTTTTGTAATTATTTATGTCCTTACATAGTATCCCTTAAGAGACTATACTTTTCTCTTTTTTGTATATGACCTTGCACCTACTAGGTGGGCGTTTATGCTGTTTAGCGATATTCTTGGCAAGACTATACCTTTCATGAGGACTTAATGGACCATTTCTATATTCCTTTTTTTAAACAGTTGAAAAATGAATTAACAATTATACTATGGTAGTGGTAGAGTATTCAGGACTAAGAAAGGTTAATTAAATATGAGCTCTAACCTTAATGTTCATTTTCCTATAAGAGGACAAGGAATACAAATAAACAGTGCTATAGAATAGAGAAAGTAATACATGGCTCAAAAACAACTATAAACAAATAATGTAATAGTTTATTGAGACTTCTACAACAAATTCCCATAAATATTTTGGGTTTAAAATAACATAGTTTTGGAAGTTAGGAGTCCAAGGTTGTCTTTAGCAAGTCACTACATATGCAAAATTAATTTAGTGCAGTACAGTGTATGATATGTGGCTAGGTCAAGAAGGAAAAGATTCACGGAATTAAGAGCAGCTAAAATAGACCTGATAGAATAGGCTTGATTTGTTCAAATGAAATTAAAAAAATCAAACAAAAAAATACCTGAATGATAGACATTTCATATGGTAGAAACAGTATTTTGTATTCAAATTGTGGTGAGTGTATAAAATTGAGTAGGTGATAAAGCAGAAATGGGGTTAAAGTTTACTTTTCAAATGACATGACATTGGCTGGGAATTGTTTGGTAGTGCATAAAATCACCTTAAAATTAATTTTGAACAAAGTTGGCATAATCTTAGTGCTCATGGTTCAGAAAGTTAATGGGGTAGTAATATTACAGCAAGCAAATTTCCTCACCCCATTTCTCTCAATTAGGATTTTTTTTTCACATAAGAGAAGATGAAAGCCTGACTAGAACAAAGATGTCAATAAAGGAGAATTTAAAATACCTGGTAATTTAGTGGATATTTACAACAGGTAAGAGGCAAGAATTTTGAGATAAAGTATCCTTAATAAACAGAGGTAAGAAAATGAGGATAGTTAAAAGAAGAATGATTTTTAGCTAGAAAGACAAATTCATTTTGATACCCTGACTCTGAAAAACCAGTAGAATTTCTACTTAAAGATATAAACACAGATGTTGGAAATATAGTAATGGAGTTCAGAGAGATATCAGACTTGGAAATATAACTTTGTGAATTATCAACAGTGAAATACTTTAGAATACATAATCTTGGTAAGCAGTGTCAAATTGTGGAAGAGAATGAATATGGTATTTGACAGACACATTCAAATTGTGTCTTTACCACTTCTGATATGATCCAAAACAAACTGTTTTGTGCCTCCACTTTTTCATATATAAAAAAGAAATAATGTTATCCCTTCATTAGAATTACATGAGTGTGGCACTTCACATTGGCTTTGAAGTTTCTTTCAAACTTTGGGGTCATACTTTTAAGATGTATATTTATTTTTAATCTAGTATCTTAATATCTGATACATTGTTTTCTTATAATATTTGCTTTACTTTGTTCCCATCTTATGTGATCATGTAAGCTAGCTTCATGGTTTTGCCACCAACACTTTTGGAGAACTGATTCACTCATACATTTTGGTTCTCTCCCATTTATATTTTTATAATCACTAGGCTAACAACGTCATATAGACAAAAATACACCAGTACTATACACTGTTCTCCTGCCTTTCATTTATTATTCCTTCTGTGTTAGTTTTTTGCTAATATATTATTCCTTGATGGCCCAAAAGAAACCTCAGCATTTACTTTCTTGTACACAAAATTTTACACATTTTTCCTATAACAAAGATGCATCTGCTTTATAAATAGATTGCAAACTCTTTAATGACAAAATTGGGTGTTATTCATTTGTGCATCCTGGTTACATGCTTTATTTATGGAGGCATGCAAGAAATATTCATCGGTTATTATAGAGAAAAGAAAAGGTTGATTAAAGACATTCTTGTTCAATACCCACATGTATGGTGCCACTGGGGCATTCCCATACTGTAATTTACTCTTCTCTATATGCTAAAGTTTCCATAGAACAGTCTCTGTGATGGGAGTAGAAAGATTTAGGATGTGAACTTCTTCAGGGAGATGGGGGACGATATAGATGGGATAAAATAATTTAAGAACAAAACTGAGACACATGCATGACTTTGCACTGGGTAAAATAATAGAAAACAACATATACTGGTCTCCTTGGATTGTTTTACAACAAAATTCAATATGAGAAATATGAATTAAACTACTGGAGCAACTAATCCATATTAAATTATTAAAATTTGTTTCCTTGTTTTCACTTCTAAAATTTCCATTTTTTCTCTGATGAAAATAACCCCTGATAATAATGACATTCTGACACCATGCTTGATGCACATTCTTAGGAATCCTAAATTCCATATCACAATTGCTCTGTTCAGATTATTGGTTTCATGCCCATAAACCCAATTAAACTAGGAAAGTTTCTAATATCTTCTGTTCACTTTGTAAATCATCATCAAGAATATTAATTCAACCAATAAATGCGCCTTTATACTCACTGAACAACTAAAGGCCTGATATAAAATCACAATATATGAGAAGAATGAAACAAAAACTTTCATAACAATCATTGAGGAGATTATAGTTTAGTAAGTCTCAAAGAATGAATATAAGATGATGTGCTCCTCAGGAAACACTGGTGATACAATGAATATAAGGCAAAATGGAAGGCTATGCATCTACGTTTGAGTGTAGCCTGAGGAATAAACATCTAAGGATGATCTGTATTAGTGGGTAGTATAGTCTGTGCAACTCATATACCCTGCCCTGCACCCCAACTTACCTATTTTAAAATTAGGTGATATACTTTAATATCCTACAATCTTTCCACCTATAATGTTTGATAGTGTTCTGCCCTTAAACACATTTCACCTTTAGTTTTCAATCTTAACAAATGTGAAATGTTTTTACAAACTTCTTTAATTTCCTTAAATGTTATTCAACATGATAGCAGTACAATTCACTAGGTTTAAATTTTATCATTTCAATTTTGCCTCAGAAGTCAAGTGTTATGAGAGATTTGATTTGCATTCCCAGAAGCTGATTTAATAAAAGTTAAAATCTCTCTCCTTAAAATAAATTTTAAAAAGTGTTGATAGGTAGAAAGGACAGAAATCTTTATCTCAAGTGGTTCTGAGTTTTAAAGAATATTATGGTCTTATAAATGTTGAAAAATTATAATAAAAGTGACTTTGTTCATTGTAATGTCTCAAATCTTTTGTGTCTTTATTCACTATTGTTTGTACTATGTGTCCTGTTTCCTTGAATCATAACTCACAGGCTGACAAGAAGACATCCTGTGAGGTGGCTATGAGGTAGACTTACAACTCATCCACTTTTGGATATTAAACATAAGACACAACTTAAACATGAAACAACTAAAAAAACATTTTACACACAGAAAGGATATGATAATACAAATAAGTCATTTTATTTGAGAAGAAGAATGCAAAGGTAATTAAGTAAAAGACTTAATTTACTAGGGAAATGATTGCCGCTGGTCAGATAACATTAACAGAAAATCTATTTGCGTCTTCCAAGAGCTACTGTGTTTTTTTTTTGTTTGTTTGTTTTTTTTTAATCTAAGTTTTATATTAATTTGACTTTGGTACAGGGTGAGAGACTGGTTCCAGCTTCAGTTTATGCATATTGATTTCCCAGTTACCTTGACACTATTTGTTAAAGATGTTGTTTTTATCCAGGATATATTTTTATTCGCCTTGTGAAAAATCAGTACACTACACATAAGTAGGTTTATTTTTGTGTCTTTTATTATACTGCTCTAGTTTTTGTTTCTGTGCTAGTACCATGTTGTTCTTCATACTATAGGTATACAGGATAGATTGAAAGCTGCTATATTGGTACCTCTAGCATTGCTATTTTTGTTCTATATTGCTATTGTTATTCTGAGCTTTTCATGGCTCCAGATGAAATTCAGCATTGCTTTTTTGTTTCTTTTTGAAGAATGGTGTTAATATTTTAATATGGATCATATTGAATCTGTAGACCATTTTTTGGTAACATGGGAATTTTAGCAATACTAACTCTACCACTCCAAGTACAATGTCTTTTGCATTTTCTAATAATAAAACACTTGAACAGGCAAAGAATTCCTCAAAGGGATTCTAAAAGCACCGGCAATAATACCAAGAATCAACAAATGGTATTATATCAAAGTGATGTTTCTGCATGGTAAGAGATCCAATTAAAGAGTGTAATAAATGGCCACTGAATTGGAGAAAATCTTTGCTACATAGTGTTTTAATAGAGAATCAATACCTATAATATATGAAGAAGTCCAAAAAATTAGCCCCTATGCAAATCAGCAGGGCTAAACACAGAAATATCACTTGCTATACCAACCCAAAGCACTCTTTTTTGATATTTTTCAGAAAATGTAGGAAGCCATACTGTGGTGATGCTTACATACTCATGTATATAGAAATGGAATTCCCAATAGATTAGCTGAGAAAATAGTTAGATGTTCATCAATGGATGAATGAATAATTACGGAAAATGTTGCACATATACAAAATGGAATGTTAGGTACAAAGAAGAACGAATTTATGCCATTTTCAGGACAGTGGACAGAACCAGAAAGCAGTATGTTGAGCGCAATTAGCTAGACTACAACATTAAGTGTCACATTACTTATTTTGTAATTGTACAAATAAAAAGGCTAACCTGTGATTACTTTTATGCCAAGTGCTGGAGATTACTTTAAAAACTGAGATATTTTTCTTCCTCTTGGGGACTTTTCTGTCTGTGGATTTGAACTCTTATATTTTTCACATGAATAATAATAACCATCATCCCTTCACTCACACCAGCCAGGAACCTCACTTGATTGAAATATACATACAAGCTGACAAAGCACCGTCCATTTCAGGTACCCTGCAAGTGTAGGGATCATGCTCTGTCTATGCTTCATCTCTCTCTTATAGTGGGGAGTATGTTGGGGGTGCAGCTTAGTCACAGAATGCCTGCTGACATATTTGGGGTCCTGGGTATGATACTTATCACAAAACAAGGACTTAGGATTTCCAACAAAGCCAGAGACATTTAAAGAACCTGACCACTATCTACAATCAACACATAAGAACTATAGTCAATAATGGAAAAGTTCAATGAACCAAAGTAAAAATGGGAGAAATGGTCTGAAATCACCTTTAATATCCACTGTTGAACGGGAACTGTGACATTCTGAAAATCATGGTGGAGTATGTTCTACATCTGGCATTTCAACAACAGAAGTTAAATTGCTTTAAGATGCTCACTAAGAAATACCTTGCAACCAACACAGTGAACTGAAAAGCTCAGAAAGATGTTATAAGTTTTGGGATTACATTATCAAAATGTGCATCTTGATCTAAAATTTTAAACCAAGGTTGACTTTCCCTGTAGTATTTCAGAAACTTTGAGTGCAACATTAAAAGGATTTTCTTTCTTTTTCTTTTCTTTTTTTTTTTCTTCTCTTCTACCGACTATACGCTTCTGTTTTCTTACTCTGGGTGCCTGAATCTTTTATATGCTCCAGTTCTATTCATTGCCTGTTTTTCAGACACTGAAATCCCAAATGTTAATTGTTCTTCCAAGTACATTGACAAAACAGCAGCTAAATAAGGGTAGACCAGACTGTGGTAGACTCTGACATGCATTTATGGAACAATGGGGCTCTGAGAGACAGCCTTGTAGCTCATGGAAAGACATAAGATGTACTATTTTGACTGCTTTGTAGCAGAATGGGGAACACACGCACACAAGGAAATTATGCATTTTACTTAGTTTTGTTCAAAGTCCTGAAGGCAAAGAATCTTGTGATGTCATCACGAATTTTCCATTTCCATTGACACAAAGACTAAAAATAGTTAATGACATCACAAAGGAAAATGGAAAGTACTTTCATTTCATAAAGAACTTTTACCTTTCATAAGTTTTGTACAGCAATCCAAGAACATTCCCAAATAGTGTGCATGTCACTGGACTAATGCACAGTGGGTGACACCCCTCACAATGAAATTCAAACCAGCTAAAAGAAAGAATTCGCAATTTCAGCTGAACAACACAAAAGACATACTGACTCTGAGCCTAAAAACTTTTTTTTTAAAGCAAGAATTATTTAAAAATCTATTTTTTCTAGGACATTTAATTTTTTACTCCTGTCTGGTTACTATGTTAGCAATGTTTTTGTCCCTTTTTGGAGTTGATCACAGAATCATAAAGGAAGGTACAAGAAACTCCCACTTACAGGAACACAGTGTAGCTCAATCTTTTGTTTTTAAGGTGCAGTGATTTCAGTTTCTAAATGTAACTCCAGGCAGTCTGAAAAGAAACAGGTTAAAATCTCTTTCAGTTATAATTGGTATTTCAGATTTAATTAAAAATTAAACTTTCATAATGTTTCACCATCCAAAGCAATGCATTATCAGTCAAGCGTGGCTTTTTTTTTTTTTTTTTTTTTTTTTTTTTTTTTTTTTTTTTTTTTTTTTTTTTTTCTGTTAAGGAGGAAGAAAACCTTCTTCCCAGAGTAATTTTTAATAAAGCGGGAGTGTTTCTGAAAAATAAAATATGCCTTTGTGTTAAGGATTTCACAATGATGTGACTATGAACTTGGTGCTTCTGAATTTTAGCTATATTTTATCTCCTTTTTAAACAAAAACTCCCAAACACTTTCGCAGCCTAAAGATTACACGAAATGGTTGAACTCAAAGAACAAAGAAGAAAGAGATCTATGGAACTGAGTGCACACGTTAAAGGAAAATTATGATTTGAAATAGAACTGCAGAACAAAGGCTACATCTACTGCTTTCAAATGACTGAAATGATGGCAGGCATATGGTAAGGTAAAGGTAAATAAACATACTTAGGAGTACAAAGTGGTCACTGCAATGTATAGTGGGTTTAGTGTGCCCCATTTCAAATCATACATACGTCGTGTCACATTCAACCAGTATTTGACACAACACTGGAAGCTTGTAAGGTTTTGTATCATAACTTCTGGACCAATGTCCTAGTTAAAAACAAAAATCTATGCCTGTCTGTCTGTCTGTCTTATTCATCCATCCATCCATCCATCCATCCATCTATCCATCCATCTACCTATCTATCTAATCTCAGTCTTCAAATTTATGAGTCCAGGAATTAAGATTTCCATTACATGATAAATATTTGGATTTAAAACACCATACCATTTTTTAACCTTTTTATTTCTTTATTTCAATAATATCATTGATATAAAATAGAGCAGTTTTAACAAAAGCCTTTACACATTAGATTAAGTTACTTCTATTTTTAGACTGAAATAACTGACATAAAAATTTAGAAAATAGTTTTTAAAATCAAAATGGAACTGCTATAATTACCTTTCCATTATTCACAGAAGTATTTTTAAATATATATTTGTATCATTATGTGTGGTTATGTTTATGTCCAATGTCACATAACAGAAATTAATATTTTAATATATCTTCATTTGAAAGCACAATCATAAATAACCCCTGAAATTGCACACATTTTATTAGGAATGCTTCTGGTTTTCAATTGTGAGTTCCTGTTTTTTTTTTCTTTGAAATATATAGAAGAATTAGAGAAAGTGTCTGTTTGACATAAATACCTTTTAAGTGCTGTTTGTTCAGATTTATACTAAATTTGTCCATGAATGAGATTCTTTTTTTTTATTGCTGACATTGACTAAACTTTCCCTTTGCTTCTCAAATGCCTGAATTAAACTAAAAAATCTACCAGTGTTAAGACAGAAGTTATGAAGGCCTCAGCAGGGACAACTGAATGAGAGGAGGGGAGTACATATATATATCCTTGTATGGCAAAAAAAATCATAAAATAAACTAACAAAAATAACTTCTGGGAAATCTTATGAAATGATAATAATCTTCGTTAAATGGTACAAAAATATAAACTGTCCACCTGTGGATAAACCCATATGAACAATTGGTATAGTCCTAGTTACCAATAAAATATAGTTAGTGAAACTAATTTACTGTAGATGAGAGAGGGAAAAGTAATAGAAACTAGCTGAATATTTCCATAAACTGACAGTATACAGTTCAGTCAGATTTTCTATTCCTCAATTTACCAGATGTTGAGTGAATTAAAGATTCAGTTCAAAATAATAATGTTAATTCTGTGACAAGTTTACTCAGTAATATTTTTGCCTTTTATGTCATTTCTTTGACCTTCATTTTCGCTCATTTTCTACTTGTTTACTACCTACTTTCACTTTCTTCTCTCTTGCTCTCCCTCCTTGCTTTTTTTTTTCTTTCTCTTTCCCTTGGTGAAGGCAATGAACCTCAAAAATAACATCTTGTATTCTGTTGAGGAAAACTTGGTTCCCACTATCCTTCCAGATAGCTAACTCATTTTTAAATGTTTGTTTCCAAATCAAAAGAAAACAGAATGATACAGAAAATATGATATGCCATGATTTACCATTATCAACCCCACAGATTTTAATTCCTATGCTGCATTCATCACAAGGACAACTAAAATTTATTTCTATTATGTATAACCTCAAACAGGACTGCTAATAAGACTAATAACACCACCATTCTGGGGCTTTCAAGCAAACGGCTGGGCAAAACAGATGGAACTTACTTTGCGCCAGAATTCAAAAAATATAGTCGCCAACTCACTGTTGGTGACTACATATCTTGGCTCCATGATGTACCTGGAAGTGGGACCAGTTATCTTTGACATGAATACTGATCCTCTTCATATTTGCCTCCTGAACAAATGACTAACTCTCACAATGCAGTGAGCCTCAATATTGGGTAGCAATTGGAAGGCAGGTCACTAGGAAAGTGAAAGATTCTGAAGAACAGACATTTAAGACAAGGATCGTATTAATAATTTTACTTTTATCTCCTTTCCAAATTTCTGACTTAGGTATTTCTTTTGCTCAAATTCACAGCAGGGCACTAAATCTACCTTTCAAATGATTGATTTGTAGAATATATGACACGAATAAGAATTTCTTAACATTTGAGCTTCTAAAATCTTAAAACTTTTATTTTTGTAATATACATTAATCTGTCATTAAAATAGACAGCCACTAACAAATTTCTCCAATCAAAACAAAATCTATGCAAAAACTTTATAGAATATAGTCAACATATAATGAGGAACTGAAATCAGTGAGATAATCAATGTAAATTACAAAGCCTGGAAGAATGCTCCTTGGCAAAGATCTTTTAGCAAAGAATTCTGTGTTCTTATTAGTTAGAGACTCAGTTTGGATTTGTAGAGAAGAAGCACATACAGTATTTTACAGAAACTCGTCCTGTATGCCATAGGACACAAATAAAACTCCTCAGCAATAAAATGAAACCCAAATGAGGCTGAATAACTATAGAACTTAACATTTGAGTATAAACAAAGGGTTGCTTCTAATCACATTCTGATTTTTAAAAATCCTTACATAGATGGGAATTTTAGATACTTCAACATCAGATCTTCAAGAAAAGAACAACAAAGTATTACAGTTTAGGAAGTCTCTTAATTCAGGTATTTTCCCTAATGTTTTTCCAACTATTCTGCCCTGATCAAGACTTGCTTAGATCATTTATGAGAGTTCATTCACCTTTCTATGATTCATGCATTTTTGACATTGCTCAGATTTGACTTTTAAAAGATGTAAGCCTTGTGTGTGACCAGCATAGAAAACTAACTATAATATATTTTGGATTTTCAAAAAATGTATTTAATACAAGAATTACAGGATCCCACCACACAGCCTGGACTTGTAAGGATCCTCCTGTTCTTAGTCTCCCAAGATCTGGAATCACCGGTGCACATCACCATGCCCACTCTCAGGCACTGTCTCAGAGCTCTCTGGAGATGGGGCTGTCATGGCACTCGAGGGATTGAACTCAGGTCTCTGTGTCTGCCTAAGCAGGTGCTTTAGTCTGCAGAACTGTCTCGCCAGCCCCTATGTTTTGGATTTTTTAAGTTTTTTTTTAAATTTTCTCAAAACTTCTTAATGTAAAAGTCTAGACATATGGAAAAGTAGCACGCATAGTAATATGAATATGTACTCATTTTTTCATCCATTAGAACATTTCAAAGAGAATATCAGATATTCCATCATCTCTACCATGAATACTTTAATATGCATTACCAAAATATAATACCTTTTTAGAAACCTAATTAATTTCTCCCACTTCAAATATAGAACAATAATTTAATGAATTTGATCCAAGATACTAAACTACAGATAGTTATTATGTCTCCACTGCCTCCTTCAGGGTATGACAATTTCTCAATATTTCTTTGTTTCTCAAAATTTTCATAACTTTTTAAAAGCAGTGATCAGATAGTTTGGGCTGTTACTGAATTTGAACGTGTATATTTTCTAAAAATAGATTGGAATTCTGAGTTTTAGGAATAAAAATAGAGAAGTACTTTATTTATAATATCAAGAACTGTGTGAATCAACATATCAAAATGGGAATTTGTTTGTCAGTTGGTTAACATAATTTCTGACGTTTGCCAGGTTTCTCCACAAATTCTTTTGGTTGTTTGAAAAGTAATTTAATAGCATGCTGAGACTTAACTCTTTTATTATATAGTTTACTCTTATTAATTGTACAGTACAATAATTTTATGTAAATGTAGAATTGTATAACCAGTTTCATAGACATTTTGCTCACCATCAAAACTTCCTTGATATCCTTATATAGTCTACCCTACATTCAGCTTTGGTCTCAGAGAAAAACTGATTGGCCTTTTTTTTACTAAAATATTGCCATTTTTGGAAACTACTTATAAACATAATTATGTATACAGTAGACATTATTCTGTGAATTTGGAACTTATAATTCATTTTAATCATTTATATATTTGTGGCATGCAGCAGGAAGCTATTTGTGCAGATACACTGATGTTGTATATTTATAAAATAATATTTTGTTTATCCATTCATAAACAGATGAACTCTGGATTATTTCCAGTTTTTACTATTATGAATAATGCAGCCATGAACAATTACTTACATATAAGTCTCTGTGTGGATGCATGTTTTCATTTCTTCGAAGTAGATACCTTGAAGTGAAGTTGCTATGTAATAGGATAATTTTATTTTAACTTTTAAGGAATTTCTAGACCATTCTCCAAAATGTCGGTGGCATCATTTCATGTGCTTATTAGCAATTACTTTGTTTGGTTTGGTGAAATATGTATTCATATTTTTGCCTAATTTTTCTTTTCTATAATTGAATTAGAGAGTTTTTGTATATATTATGATAGTTACCTGTTTTGTTCTATTTTTAAATCAAGTTTTTGGAGCCATATCTGAGAACTCAGTCTCAATCAAGGTTGTAGAGAACTTTTTTTTCCTATATAGAACTTTTTCCTTGTAGAAATTCTGTAATTTTGGCTTTTAAATGTAGTCCATATCCATTGTTATTTTTTATTTTTATTTATTTATTTTTTTATGGAAGGATCTACAGGGTGTTCAGGGTGTAACTACTATATCAGATTCATAGTGATCCGTCTGTTTACAGTCTCCCAAAAGCTGGGATTATAGGTGTGTGCCACCATACCCAGTCTCAATTGCCATCTCAGCATGCCCCTGGTGCAGGACTGGCACACCAGGCTCAGCGATTGAATCCCGAGCCTGTGCGCCTGCTTGCAGGTGATTTAATCTGCTGAGCTAGTTGGCTGGCCCTATTAAAGTAATTTTAAAATGTGGTGTGTAATAAGGATTTAAAACAAGATTTTCTTATCTTCGTATCATAAATACCCATCTATATTTCATGCAGTTCTGACAGCAATTAACCATCACTATTTATTTAAAGTCTATTACATTCCCTACCAAATCAGCTTGTGATTTTTAGCAAAATCAACTGACCAAAATGTGAAAGGTTAATTTTTTTGATTCTTAATATCATTTCATTGACCTACATAGCAGTACCACATTCCTCTCCTCACTGTATTATTTATAGTAAATTTTAAATTGAGGAAAAACATACTTACTTTGTATTCCTTTCACAATCATTATAATTAAGTCTTGTACAAGTTTTAGAATCAGCTTGTGAATTTCTGCAAATTACTTTATGTTGCAGTGAATGGAAATTTTTTTACTAATTTGTTTACTGCAAATATATAGAAATATAATTTTTTACAATGCTCTTACACCTAGATAAGTTGTCGAACTCATTTATACCTTGTATATGTATATATGTGGATTGTTTCACATTTTTTACATACAGGATTATATTCTCTGCAAATAATAGTTTTTACTTTCATCTAAATGCCATCAGTTCAGTTCTGTTTTGCCATCCCCTCCCTTTAATCTTCTCTTTCCCTGTGATTTTTTTCTCATTTTCTCTCATGCCTCCTCCTTTCTTCTTCTCACCCCTCTTTTTTCCTTTCCTCCCTTCTTTCTTATATCATTCTCTGTATATGTTTTATTACAATGCTGAAAAGTTAAGATCTGATAATCTTCCACCTTTTCCAAATGGAGTTGTAACTTAGTAGATCTTTCACCAAATATGATGATAGCTATTATATATATATATATATATATATATATATATATATATATATATGTATATTGCTATCTTTTACCAATTTGTTGGAAATTTGATGCACATGAATACTGGATTTTCTCCAAATAGGGTTTATTTTCTGGGATAAGCTCTATTTGATGAGGCTTTACAAAACATTTTTCAATATTGCTGTATTTTTTAAATACTGTTGTAGAGTTTGGGTCTATTTTCATTACAGAAACTGGCCTGTAGTTTTCCTAATTGTAATATTTTTGCCTGACTTTGGCACATAAATACTGTTCTCATGGATTAAATAGAACTCAGGATCTTGAATACAAGCACTTGCTCCACAGAGTGATATATCTGGCCCTAGAATTTCTTTTTATTATGACTTTCATTGTTTTTAATATGGGTCTATTAAAATTTTCCTTTTCTTCTGGTGTCAGATTTGTTAGTTTGTTCATCTTTAGTATGATTATTTTATCTGAGTTTTAAAATTGCATAATATTTGTCCACATTATGAATTTATAATTCTTTTCTATGGGGTTCATAGTAAAATCCATTATTTCATTCCTGATTCCAGTAAGCTGTAATTTCTGTACTTTTTTTTTGAATCAGTGGCAAAAAAGGGAGGGTGAGATGGTTCAGCAGTGTAAAGCACCTGCTTAGGAAAGCTTACGCATGAGCAGGGACCACGGTTTGATCACTGGCACCACATGCTGCGCCAGCCCACCCTTAGGGCAGGCTGAGCCAGCCAGAAAGGAAAAAAAAAAAAAAAGGAAAAAATAATTTAAATTGTAATTTTTGCTATCTTTCTTTTCCTCCTCTTCTCCTCTTTCTCTTTCCTCTGCAGTTTTATTTAATAGCACCAGGAATCTGAGCTATATCCTAAGGCCTATGCTATTTATATTCTTCTACATGCCTTAGTTATATTTTAGACTATAATGAAATTTAAAAATTAATTTAAAAAGAGAAAAAAAGTTTACCTTGATTCATAGTTATAGAGGTTCTATTCCAAGAGTGTGTGACCTATTACTAGAGCCTCTGAAGTGAGCAGCATATCATGGTGAAACATATGACAAAGTTAAAAGGAAAAGCAAGAACGAAGACCAGCAGGGGTTAACAGTGAGCTTCAAGGGGGCAAGGCTCTGAAAGTACCACAGCCTGACTCCATAGAGCCAACTGGAGGACTAGGCCTTTAACATATAACATTTAGGAGACAGCATTTAGATTCAAACCATAGCTCTATGTATTTACATGATTAAGTTTTTAAAATTTCTTTTGGTTATTATTTGTTATCATTTCCTCTCAGCTTAAAAGATTTCCTTTGATATTTCCTATAAAGAAAGTGTTTTACCATGAGCTGTCTTTCTTTATCTGAAAAATCTTCATTTTTTTTCTACTGTTCTCTCTCTCTCTCTCTCTCTCTTATTTTTTTAGGTTTGCTAAACATAAAATTCTTCATTAATTACTTTTATTCTTTTTTTCTCCAGTATGGAATCTTTCTGCCTTCTTCCTATAATTGTTTCTACTGAGACATAAGATGTAAATCATAGAGTTTTGCCCTGCATACACGAGTTCTTATTCCTCTTGCTATTTTTTTTTTTTGAGGGGGGCGAAGCCAAGGATCAAACTCAGGACCTTGCACTTGCCAAGCAGGCATTTGTGCCCCTGAGCTATCTCCCTAGCTCCCTCCTCTTGCTATTTTAAGGTTTATTTTTTCGTGGTTTTTAAAAGTTTGATACCCTAAATTTTTAAAGAGCTTCTTGCATTTCACCCATCTAGGGCTTTAGGGTTTTTGAGATTCTTGAATTAAAAAAAAAAAAAAAAATATATATATATATATATATATATATATATATATATATATATATATATAATTTAAACAGTTGGGAAGTCTTTGCTCACATTTCTTCAAATATTTTTCTGTCCATTATCTTTTATCATTTCTTCCTGTCCCATTACATAATATTTAGTGAGCTTGAAGATCCATGAAACTCTGTATTTTTTTCAAGTTTTCTCTTCTTCAGATTGTATAATTTTACTAATTCACCTTTAAGTTCACTAGTTCTTAAGTTTTAATTTTATCTGTACTTTTCAAATCCAGAAATTTACTATTTTCTTTTAAAATATTTTCTATTTTCTACCTTATATTAATACTTTCTATTTAAGGAATGATTAATGTTTCATTATTTAACATGGCTTCGAAATCTATTGCAACATATACAGACTGCTTTCACATGTTCATCTTCTAAATTCAAAATGTATCTTCCTCACTTCTAATAATAGCCAGTTTCTTTCAATTGCTTTTTCAATTGGATATGGATCACACTATTGCTTTCTTGTATATCACTTAATATTTCCTTTAAAACTGATTTTTTTTTTTTATGTATTTAGTACAGGGTTGACAGGGTCTCAGTACATAGGTTGGACTTTTTTTTTTTTTGTCTTTTTGAGACAAGGTCTCGCTATGCAGTTGAGGCTGGCCTTGAGCTCACTTTTGTAGCCCAGGCTGGTCTCGAACTCTCACCAATCCTCCTGCCTCAGCCTCCCGAGTGCTGGGATTACAGGCGTGAGCCACCATGCCCGGCTCCATAGGTTGGACTTTAAAGATCCTCCTGTTTTAGCCTCCCAAGAGCTGAGATTACAGGCACACCACACCATGCCCAATCTCAATCACCATGTCACCATTCCCTGGGGGGCGGGGGTGGCATACCTTGTGGTGCCTGGGATGAACCCTGGTCCCTGCACTTCGCCTAAGCGGGAGCTGAAAACTGATGCTTTGAGCAATATGTGATAACAACTCTAATTCCTGATTTTTCTCTTTTATATGTTGTGGCTATACTACCATATCATTAGGATTTACTTAATTCTCCAACAGATGTATCTGCTGATGTTTTGTAATTTTATACTTTATAGAATTTGCCCTGAGACCACTCAGTTTATAGGCCAGCTAATAGTTGATCAAAGGTTGTACTCAAGCTCCATTTAATTTTTTTTTTTTTTAAGGTAGCACACCTTGATGATGGACATGAGGATATGTAAGACAGTGCTTTAAAAGTTCAGGCAGTTTCCACATCTTTCCTAATATTTAGTTTCCACTGAAGTTTTCTATTCTTTCTTCCTTTTGCATCCAAATCGTGAGGTTTTATCACAGACATGTAAAACCTTAACCCTCTATGATCCTAAGCTAGCACAGATATGCAATTTACAAACAAGCAGGGATACGTAGTAATTTATTACGGCTTATTATGGCAGTTTACTTTTCCCCATGTTTAAGTTTATGGCCTACCTGCCAGTATTACCTGTCTCACTCTGAACTATAAATTCTGATAAATATGTTTCTTCATCTGTTTATTTTCCCCTGAATCTTTTGTTTTGACAACACCTCTGGGCATGAAGTGCTATATCCTACTTCAGCAAACTCATCCCTTTCAGCAGTAAAATTGTAGAGTTTTTCCAATGTGCTCTGCCCAGCACAAGTATTGTCTCACAAAGGAGCTTGGGGGAGGAGCAGGAGGTGGAAGAATTCCTAGCTAAAATAGCATGGACTTCTAATTAGGATACTTTGCTAAAACAAAGTATCCAGTTTTGGTGATGTTTTATATATTCGTAAAAAACTGAAGGTACACAGTTAATGAATGGACACTGCTGAATTATTTCCATTGCAATGCAGTAATCAGTGGACCAGGCTGTAGGTGTGAGTGTTAGAAAGAATCTGGCTTCCATTTAATGAGAATATCCATCATATTTGTATGTGTGTAGAAAAATCCCTTTGTCCTGTACTATAGTATCTTTAGATCTCAATAAAGTTCTAGGGAATTAAAAAATGTCTATCAAACTTGAAAATCCTTAGTTAGATCCATGGAAATTTTGAGATGGATAGGTTATAGAGTTAGACTGTCAAATATCGATGGAAGGAAAAAAATTTTTTTTGACCTCTTTTCACAAAATTAAGAGGAACCAGACAATGAAAAGGACTAGAATTACATTTGCTTATAAATGACTTGTTAACATGTTTGGAGCTGAATTAAACAGAAATATATCCATTCCAACACATTTTGGAGGACATTCACTTATACTTAATCTCATAAAATTAATAGTTTGGAGATCTCAACAAGTACCAATACTTATTTTGATCAGCTTAGTATTTATTGACTTACTTTCTTACAGTTGTCTGTATTCCTTTATGGTATATCCTTAGGAACACACTAAGAAGATACAATCCAGTAGGAACTTAAATATTTCTTTGAGTTAGAAAGTACCCATATTTAAGTAGGGAATAAATATTCACTATAAGCTAACTTTTGATTTACATGATGATCACAGCAAAATTGCCAAGAGAGCATGTGCTCTTATAGCATTTAAGTTATGAGTACATTTACATACCCATTGCTATCATATAAAATAAACAGGTAGTATTCACTTCCACGAAATTTTAACTTTTCTTTTTCATCAAAGGCACTAAAAAGCACAGACAAAAGTCAGCAAAATTTGTACAGTAAAAATGCAAAGTGTATGAAGCTTTAACTTTGAATATATAACTGCTATTTTTGTATCAACTTCCATGCTTCACATTTAGTGTCAAAGAAATCAATCTATTCACCAATCTTCATCTCAACAAAGTGTCATAACAATTCACCTTTAACTGAGAAGCCAGTAACAATAAAACTATTGTTTCTACTTGAAAAATAAGAAAGCTAATCAATAAAACAAATCCCTTAAATAGCATCTATATTGTTTAAGGACCCAAGTAAGTCTGATAATCTATTATGATGAAACTCCCTTTCCTTGTTGCATGTATTTTTAGGCAGTATTTACACTGCAATAAAGAAACTCAGTACAGCTACTTCATGCTTATATTTATATCACAGTAAATTTCAATATTTAAGATGGCATTTGCTCCTATGGATATGTGGTCTTTCTCCAGCTCAGGTTTAAAGTGAAGTATATAAAACTTCCTTCAGTTGTGCTTTTGTTAGGTTTTGTAATTTATGTAAGGAAATTTCAACCGAATCTCAATTTGATTACTATTTTTACTATTAACAAAATAGCTATACCCTAGAATTCACTGTCCTGAAAAATTTCCTGGAGAATATATAGTCCTTTAATTTCAGTTTATCCCTAACTAAATTGTACATTCAAATTTTGACAAACCTGAATGGCATTGTTATCCATCTAGTGTAAGTATTGTAATACTGCCAATACTAAATGATACATTAATTAGATATTTTAAATCTATATTGAGAACTATAAAGAAGCATCTCATAAAATATCTTTTACATTTCATGAAAGGGATTATTTATCATGACATTCATAATACAGTGATGCTTTTACTTATTTTTTCCCTTTTACTTCTGAAGAATATCCTATAATATATTTCTTTATAGTCTTAATATAAAGCGATGTGGTTTCTTCAAAATATAAGGTGAGAGTTCAACTGTAGATATATAAAATTTTATATATTTGTAAATATAGGTCTAATGTTTTCTCCTTAATTTTATTTTTCACTTATGATTTATCTTTCAATAATATTAAATATGTTTATATAACAACAATACATATACATGTGGGTTTTTTTTTTTTTTTTTGAACAAGGGGATCTCATCAGTTTTTATTATCTCTTCCTTTACCTTGTGCTAATTCTTCTAAATTTACTATTTATCCTACTAGAAAACTTCAGACACAAAACAACAGTAAACTTCCCCTCATTTTTGAGGTGTCTTTAGTTTTCTTCTACTCTGAAAGCTATCCAAATCTGATATGTATTAATCTCAATTACTTATGTTATGGAGTAATAGTATCATGAAACTTCTCTGCTGGAGGGTTGAGAATGTAAATTAACAGACCAAAAATTGGAGAAAAAAGGAGGGCTATGAGGATAGCCAATGTGTTGGCCCTAGTCCTTCAAGGTCAATAAGGACTCAGGACATAAGAGAACCTCTGCTGTAACATCCCATAACTCAGAGGTGTCCCAAATTTTCAGGACAAGGAGATTATGGGACCTCAGAGGAAACAGATAAATGAACTATAGTGTGTCTAAGGAAAGTCACCCAGAGAAAAACATTCTCTCAGGCTTTCACAGAAAGCAAACTGGTCAAGCAATGGCCATGACTCATCCCGAAGACTGACACTGACAGCAGTTCTATAAAGCACTATACATGGTTCCAAAGTTAATCCTGAGCCTATTTGACCTTGGAGGATATAAAAGACGAATATTTTGTTATACAGGTCTTGCTTTAACTTGCTCTTGAGCACCCAGCGGAAAAGCTTAATTACAAGGCATAAAACGCAGAACTAGATTAGTATGATGAGCTGTAAGAGGCTTAAATCAACAACCTCCAACACTGCCACTTTCACCGGTAACCCACTGCAATTATGCAACATTAGACTATCTATACATCTACTTCCTCTCAATTCAAAGAGATGAATTTTTTTTCTGTCCTTACCAATATTGATTAGAAAATGTATCATGTCCACATCCTGTGCTCTGTATTCCTATTGTGAGGACAATATGCAATGTGTCAATTATTGTGAATGTACTACTAATGTGTTGTGAAACTATCATATTGACATTTCTTATTAAAATAATTTAAAAATTACAAATGATATGAAATCTCACTTAATAAAGCAATATTAATGTGAAAAAAATCTGATATGTAAGGGAAAAAAAAGATATCACCAGAGAATGCAATTGATATGCTTAGGTAAGCATCTTTTCACTAAGTCACATGAAGATGATTCATGAGTTTCTGTACATAAGAAAGGTAATTTGGACAATAGCAGCTATTATTGATGAATGGTAAATTATTAATACAGTTATATACAGGGCATCAAGGAATAGTTTTTCAGACTCTGCCCTGTATAGAGCCAACAGGCTGAGGGGTATACAACTTAACAAGCTGTGACTCTGCGCCAATCTGCATCTCCCGGAGGAATAAATTCCTTTAATAATTTTTACAAAGGTATACCTAAAAAATTTTTTTCTAAATTTTATTATGCATCTATATAAACTGCCATATAATCTATTTCTATTGTACGATGATAAAATATAATTAATATATTGACTTATAGCTAGTTCCCTTGCAATATACTTAATATACATATTCAGAAAAACTTCCTAGTGATTACATAACTACAAGAGCTTGAGTCTCCATAACTTGAACTAAAGAATATTTTAAAAATAAAATGTACTAAGTCCTGAGACAATGGTTATTTGCATTATAGAACATGTTTCCCTTAAATTTAGAATTCCTCCTGACTTCTACTTTCCCGTACATGGTTTTACTGTAAATTCTTCATGAAGTATCTGTAGGCTGTCTATGGATGATACATTTTACCTTAGCTCTTTCTGACTACAAGATTAAGACATGAGCATTGCAAAATTACCCATACGCATAAGTATATGGATATTTTCTATTTGTTTCTTTCTTACTAGATGACTAAACCGGATGATGGTAAACATGTCAAGCCAGAATTTACTCAGCTCTGTTTTGCTCAGCCTCCGATGTGGATAGTTCTCAGTAGGCCCAAAAGCAGGGGCCATACTGCAGGTGAAGGCTCCCACCTTACTACATCCAGAGACCCTGTGGGCATCGACCACAGTATTCCAACCTTTCTGTGCAAGGAGAAGTGATGGAGGATGCTGACAATCAGGGTACAGGAGAACAAGTTAGACAAGGGAGATAGAATATGTATTGAGGTTACAGACCACGATTCCACAAGGGTCCTCCTCACCAAAGACTGCCTAGAGAGCATGGCAATGAAGAAGATAAGGGAAACCATGGAGAAGAGACCCAATGTCAGCAGCCACCTCAACATTAGTACCGTAGCAACTTTAATTATGGACACAACTTCAATTACTGACACAGATGCCCACAAAACCTTAAACTACAAGGTGGCAAAGAGACAAAAACTAGTTTTGACCATAAATTATTTTACATTTAAAAAATTTTAATATTTATATGGTGACATTTTATAAAATCGTTTTAAAAAGCCTTCTATTTGCTTAACACAATCCTAAACATGAAGTAGTTCCCAAGAATATAATGCCAATTTACTATAAGAAATCAATTATTTGCCGGGCGTGGTGGCTTACGCCTGTAATCCCAGCACTCGGGAGGCTGAGGCAAGAGGATCGGTGTGAGTTCGAGACCAGCCTGGGCTACAAAAGTGAGCTCAAGGCCAGCCTCAACTGCATAGCGAGACCCTGTCTCAAAAAGGCAAAAAAAAAAAAAAAAAAAAAAAAGAAATCAATTATTTAAATATTCTCCTGGATGATCATATTTCAAATTGTCCTATATAATGTTAAATTGAAGGAGCTATGCATGTGAATATTAGTGTCTAGTGAAAAACTTCTGATATTTAGCAAGTAGCCAATAAATATCTGATGAACTGATTTGAATTTCAAAATATAATACAAGAAAAATCTTTTGTCCACAAAATAGAGGTTGATAATAATTACTACAAAAGAGACTGATAAACTTCAGTACTTAATCTTAATAATAAAGAAAATAAAATTCTAATCTACTTTAACCATACAGTGAAGAATATGTCTTAAATCAACAACTAAGATTTGCCTATTATTATGAAAAAACCTGAAAATATCACCTATAGCTAGGAACTAGAAGGAAGTTCAGTATTATAAGGATTATTTAAGTGTTTTCAACAAGTTAGTCAATGAAAGAGACATTAGACACAAAGACAAAAAGTACATAGATTGCTGGCATACAACTTAATGACATTGAAACCTAATAGAACTTATAAGAAACTTTTGGAGAGAGTTAAATAAAACAGATAATCAGTATTATGAGGAACAGACATAGCTTTTCTATAAAAAATAGTAGAATGTAAACAATAGGAAACAATGCTAAACAAAGCATTTCATAACCAGTAAAAAAGAATTTAAAGATCTCTATGAATCATACAATTTCATTCTATATGAAACATTGCAGAGATGAGAAATACAATAAACTGTTGAGCATAAATACTGCAAAGATATTAATTTATAGGCTTAATGAAATTCTAGTACAACATTTTTATGAACTCAATAAAATAAATTAATCTTTAATAAGTAGACAATACTGGAAGCATTTGTTTTAGACTGAAAATAAGATAGTATTTGACTTAACAGATACATAAACTCATGAGGAAACTGGAATAACCATACAGAACAAGTGAAAAAAAATTTTTAGAGAACTAAAAAACCAGATTCTATTGTTAATAAAAATTAGTGTGCAGTAAGTATGACAGAAGAATAAGTGGGTTAATCCAAGTGTGGTGGTGCACACCTATAATCCCAGCACTTGGGAGGCAGAGGCAGGAGGATCGGTGCAAGTTGGAGACCAGCCTGGGTCACAAAGGTGAGCTCAATGCCAGCCTAAACTGTATTGTGAGACCCTGGCTCTAAAAGACAAAAAAAAAAAAAAAAAAAAAAAAAAAAGTGTCAGTGGGTTACTGGGGACATTGCTCAGTAACATGATGGTGTGCCTGAGAAGTATAAGGTCTGAGATTGATACCTGGCACAAACACATACCCAAAAAAGACTCAGTGGGGAAATAGTGCTGAGATGGCTAATAACTGAGAATAACATAAAGTAAAATGCTTATATCATACTTTAAGCTAATACAAATTTTAGAATTACAAATACAAAATACAAATGCAATTATAAGGAAAAAGTTGATTATTTGATTCTAAACTTTTAAAAAAAGATAAAAACAAAGGATACAAACACAAAGGCCATAGTTATAGGAAAAATATTCAAATTGGTGATGTCAATGCTTAAAATTTTATGATATCAACAAAGTAAAAATAATTAAAGCACATGAAAACTGGGGAAAACAATGGCATATATGAATACAAACAAGAATCCACGTTATCAGTCAAATTGGTGCAAACTAAAACATAAGAAAACAAAAAATCATAGAGCTTTAGCTGCTAAATTGACAAATATCCATGATATAGATGAGGAAAGCATTTATAAAAGTACTTTCACATAATATTTTGGGAAAGTCATCGCAAGAACCTTGATAAGTTCACATTCACTAATCTAGAAATTTGCCTTGCAAAGATACATTCTAAAAAACATAACTCAAGATTCTGATAAAAATTTTATAATGATCCTCCAACTAATAAATAATGGTTTGAAAAACTTCAATGTCAAATAAGAAGGCATTTGTCATTATTTTCATAAGGTACATTATGATTATTAACAATGACAATTTCATGACTGAGAACTAATAATTAATGCTAAATGAATAAAGCAAATTAGGCTACATGATTCTATATTTTATTAAAAATATGAATGTGAAACTATATTCATACATGTAAACTTTAGATTTTCACATAAAGTTGGAAGGAGACAGAACAAAATATTTGAAATATTTATGATTTAATGATGATCATAACTGATTTTAATTGCACTTGCTAAATATTTCTATTTCTAAATTTCTCTTCATTGAGGTTATTTTATACCTTTTAAATGGAAAAAAATGCTTTAAACTGAAAGTTAATTTCAGTAGGTTCATAATGTACTTGAATTAAAAGATCAGACATCTTTAAAAGCACTTCTTTATACACATAAATAGTCACTGTGCTTTTTTATCTGTGTATCTCATTTATGTCTCTAAGGTACTTTTATCTATTTTATCTAGATATTTCATTTTCTTATTTTTTGGTAAGTATTAATTTTCCAGAATTAAGAGTCAAAGATAATAGAGTCATTTAAGTGCCACAGTTGATCAGTCTTCTCCTAGTGATCTGATGCCCATTCCTCTGCCCACCTGTAGCTAAAATTAACTGCATTCAAAGCAACTTTTAGGGCTAAACTCTGGAATATGCAATTATAGAATGTTTACTTGGCCTATTCAGTCAATGTTACAAAAGTCATACCCAACCAACTATGACCAACTAGGGAACAGTGGCTTTGTTTTCACATTTCTTTCCGCTTGAAAATCCACCATGTCTGGAGTATTCTGTAAATAACAATGGTAGGATTTGGACTTTTCTTCACTGTTTAAAACACAGCTGCCAAAGTCAAGATATGCAATAACCTTCTAAGTAAGTTTGCTGGCTCCATATCGTAGTTGAAGTCACACCCCTCCAAATGTCTGCACTCACCATCTGCTATTCAACTGCAGAATCCTGTACTCAATTCTGCTGTCATTTGGCATAGACAAGGGCAATGAATGTCCAACTCCATTCAGCTATGTGCACCATATCAGGAACCTTATGACACAGTCCCCAACATCAATGCAACACTTTGAAATCCCCACTGCACATCAATCAAATATATAGACAGTCAAGCTGACTGACAAAATTAAGCCAAAACTAAATACCTACTGTGCATGGATCTCTCTAGTTTGCCTGCAGCTCACCTTCTATTAACATGATAGCTTTGGCCTAGTCTTTTTGCCAAAATAAGTCCATGGAGTCACTCTGGCAAGAAGAAGGGTCTACATCAATGTCAACAAGACCTTTCTTACTGCCGACCCTACCATCTGTCCTCCTGCTTCCCACTTCCCTTACTTTATGTGGACCTTGATGAATGGGATTCTAATGGTCCAAGATTCTAGTTTCGCCAGACTTTCCAGATGGGTCAGTATGACTGCCCTCTGGCCAAACACACAAGGACACATAGTTGATGGGGTATCTGGAGACTGTCTTTTCACAAATTTGATACGATAAATAAAAGAATGAATTCCCATCAGTTTTTCAGCCTCAAGTTTACAAAAATCAGTGATGAGCTCAATACCTAAACTGAAGATGATTTTCCCCTTAATTTTTTTTTAAATTTGTATTTATAAAGTACAAGTGAACCTTATTAAAATGCTTTGATAAAAATAAATTAATAATGATAAAAGTCAGATTGTATTGAAGTATTTAAAATATTTGGGCAAAAGTACTGAACAAATCTCTGAAATATTTAGGAGTAACAATTTGTAGTACAATATTGATGTAAAAGTAATAATTACATTTGTACTAGATGCAAAGTTATTGACATATTGTGTATGCTAAATGGAAAACAATAGCTTTCAGACCTATTCTCTACAATTATATATACTTGCAGGTTCCAATTAGAGCAGCACAACTTAATATCCTCTTAAAGATAGGGTATGAGTAGTCTCTAAGAAATTAAAATTTTTTATCTTAGAAAAAAGACATGGAATGTAATAAATTAAAACCACATTAAATGAAGTAAATAAAATTACATTTCATGCTGGAGATACAAAGCTTTTCAATCAGGTCAAAAACAATGCACTTAAAATTGAGTCTAATGGAATATGAAACAAATAGAAAATTTGTGACAGTGTCACTGATTCTAACTCAACTCTATTTAACATGATAATATAATGCCATGCCTTCATTTTTCTTTTAAGGGAAACTAAACTTATTTTTAGAATGGCTTCTTGACTCATCAATAATACAGAAAACAATTTACAGAAAATGTAAAATGTATCATCATCTGAAAATCTAGCAAATATAAGCAATAATTAGAAAGTAAGTCTTCACAAAAAAGGGGGAAATTAATGTGGAAATGCAGTATACATCATAGAGTATTATACCCAGAATGATTCAGAGTATGTGCCATAAGTCTTTATACACATTAAGCATGTTTGTCATATTGGTCAGAATTTAACTGAAAAGAGAAGCATAATAGCACTTTCAGAAGTAGAATTCAGATCCTTTCAAAACCATGGGAAAAAATTCAATCAAATTATTTTTCTAGGTATAACAGTTGTCTTTGATGTTATGAATCAAGACCAGGTCTTATTGTTTCTAAAGAAAAACACATAGAATTATTTGGAGAAATCACTGTGAACCAAAATAATAACTTTTGATTTTTAAATATCTCCAGAATTTTTAGTATTCTTTGGTCAACTAAGATGCTGCAATAGCAATTTTTCATAAAACTGAATTTACAGGGTCATAGCCTAATCAACTGGCTAATCTCTTTGAGTTTTCCTGAAATATGCTTCCATCCCATTTTCTATGGGAATTCTCTCAGTGATTAACACAGACAATAAGAATTTGGCCTGTACTCTATAGGCACCATTGAAATGTGGCCACCTGAGGCATGTAGGGAGGGCATCCAGCTGGCACACCACATGTTGCCCTGGAGTAGTCTGCAACGAGAGGAATATTTTGGCTAAGAATACCTGGGCAATCTCTACAAAGGTCTTGATTATGAAAAGGACTTCAGCATCATCATTGTCTCATGAGAGCAATATGAGCCAGAAGAACTCCTGTCTCTTAAGTTTGTATAGAAAAGAAAGAAAGAAAGAAAGAAAGAAAGAAAGAAAGAAAGAAAGAAAGAAAGAAAGAAAAGAAAAGAAAAGAAAATCAGAGGAAAAGAAAAAAATCTCTTTGAAGAAATATCTAAGAATTCTATGAAATAGAAAATCTAGCCATTGATATAATATTTTCAGTATTATCCATATCATTGGGAGAATTTTTCTGAGAATTTCAGACATTTTGAATTGATATCAGAACATGTTAATGATGTCACTATAATCTAAAGTATAATAAATTCAATGACACAAAGGATGCAACAGCACAGCATGATGACTTCTGTTTAGAGTGTACTTGTTGTACAATATATTACAAAAATAAATTCACATAATATTCATTTAAGAAATCTGTTGTTTTTATTTTAATTTAATACAACCTGTGAACAACAAACTCTATGCATTTGAACTATAATGCCAATGAAACCATTTTGTCAATTTTGAGTGTATTTTTTCAAAACACCATACGTGATTAGAACACATAATACATTAGTATTTTTGCCAATTTTTGTTTTTAAACTAAATCTGTTTTTGAATTACATAAGAACAAAATCAGAATTTCAAAATCAGTAACATATTTAGGGGTGGATTTTAAAATAAACTCTTGATTGTTAGACAAACTTTGAGCACCAGAAACGTTTTTCTGAAATTCCATTGGGATAAAAGGGTAGCTAGGAAACAGTCCTCATGGTGAAAAAAAAAAAAAAAAGCAGTGTATGCATTACTTTCCAGAAGTTTTTTGTTATGTGTTTTTTGTTTAGTTCTTTGGTGATATTTACAGTACAATATGAGTATACATTTTAAGTAATTTATGATGTTACCAAATGCTAAAAATTATAGCTGGGTTTTACACTTTTGCTTATTTATTATTTTGCATATAGATCCCAAAAGCCAATCAAGACAAAATCTGATCGAAAAACGTATGCTGGGATTGAAAAACAGATTCTATCCATATAATCATTTGCTAGTGTTTCTAAGGCAAAAGTTGGTAACAAGTGATTTAAAGTAACACAATGGCATAAATACATTACTTCAGCCATACAAGCAGTCATTCAAAAGGTGTTTTCTTTGTATCGTTAATTCAGTGATACAAAATATGAATCTTGACTTTTCAATACATTTTGCAGATAATATCTGAACAACAGAAACTAACACCTATATGAAAACTTCTCATTTTTCCACAAGCATATCTGATTTAACTTGCTTAAATATTTTAATTGTGGGCTTAATTTATATGCTTTTTCTCCAGAAGCTAAAACACATCCCTAAGATCACAGTGTCCCTAAGACTAATGAGTCCTAATTTATACTTAAGTTACTGGCAGAAAATCGTCCAGGAATATATTCAGTATAGTCACTTGAATCACAATAAAACCATGAAGTTACCACTTAACATTTTACTAAATGATCTATTTACTGAACTTGAAATACAATGCAGAATACTTTTATTGCCAGTTTAAAAAAATAAAAAAGTACATAAAATGAATTAGTTCTGTAACTTGTGGCCCATAAGGTTAGGCTTACATATTTCTTTACAAATTTAAGTACCGGTGGTGATGTAAGCCCTATGAGGCGAAGAATTACTATGATGCATGTTGGTTCCTAATCCATCTTTACTGACAGAAATCCAGACTCCCAAGAGCCAACACTGCTGGTTACTCCTCATTACATCTAAATAATGATTCTTCTAAAACTTCTATATTGAGACTTTCCTCATTTTTAGACTTAGAGGTAGAAACTAACTTCTCTTTGATATAAACTGCATGCAATGAAGAAAGAGGCAGTCCCACATAATAAATATGTAGGCAATGGTTTTCCACCTCTGCATGCTGCAGAAAATCCCACTGAGTTAAGTAGGGTTCTACCAAGGCCACTTAAACATATTAGCCTATTATGTGCCACATTTCTTTATTGTTCTCAAAAAGCTAATGAAATGTTCCAGTGCAATGTTTATGTTGCAGTACTTTTACAGGCATTTTAGAAGTGATGTTTCTCTCATAACTCCAGAAGGGGGTTCCACTTCTTAAAAATATTTAGCAGACCATGCAGAGACCATGCAGTCTCATTACTGAGACAGTTTAGATTCATAACTGGTAAGAAAATTCTTAAAGATAATTACTTGAGGATCTCAGTGTAGACTATCACATCATTGTAAAGTGATAAAAATTATAAAACTTACATGCGATACTGTACTACTGAGTAGTTTTAAATTTTGTATATAGTCCAAATTTAGATATTTATATTTATCACTACACTATTGAAAGAATATGTACTATGCAAAATTGAACGATTGTTTTCCAGCCACTTTCGAAATCTCAGTTTCCTCAAGTGAGTAATGAAGAAAATAGACTATTGATATCTATGATATCAATTGTCTATGATATCTATTGATATCTTCTACCTCTAATATTTTCTGGCTTATGACTCTTAATACCAATATAGTATACTGAGGAAAAGTGAAGTAGGAATAAATCTCCTCAGGATTTACCTTGAAACTATGTACAGTGCTTTGTAGCACTGTTGTCAGTGTCAGCCATCTGGATGAGTCATGGCCATTGCTTGACCAGTTTGCTCTCTGTGAAAGTCTGAGTGAATGTTTTCTTTCCAGATTACTCTAGATGACTTACCTTAGACACACTACACATTGTTGATCCCTTTCCTCAATGGCCCTATAATCTCCTTGGACAGAGAATTGGGGACACCACTGAGATATAGGATGTTACAGCACAAGTTCTCTAATGTCCTGAGTCCTCACTGAACTTGAAGGGCTAGGGTCAATATATTGGCTCTCCTTGTACCCCTTCTTTTTCTCTAATTTTTGGTTTGTAAACTTACATTCTTAATCTTCCAGAAGAGAAGTTTAGTGATACTATTATCCTATAACACAGGTACTTGAGCCCAATCTCACTGTCTTTCTGCATAGTAAACACCTTATGCTTAACTTGGAATCGGTATTTTCCATCAATCATTGATATTCCAATCAATCCCTATAGAATGTGATAAAAACAATTACACATTTTTACACAGAAACTTAGAAATCTGAGCATATACAAAATTGTGGCCGGGCAATCCTACTGCATTTCGCTTTAACTATTTAAAACATGTTTTATTACTTGTTTATGCATATTTGTTGTAAGCATTAATGAAGTTCACTATAATATTTGAATACATGCATACTTGGTACACTGATCAAATTCTGCCTTTTTTCATTTACCCTTCACCCTTCACCATTTCTTGGAATCACCTGTTATATTAGCCTTATTATAATATTGAAAATAATCTCTAGCTGTAGAGTATTAGATCCAAGAGAGGCAGAACAAAATTAACAGTAAGGACAAAGGTAAAAGTAGGAATACAACAATTCAGTTACACACCTCCCATTGTTCCATTATTTCTTTAGTTATAGTCCCAGAACAATTTTAGCAGATAACAGCATAACCTGTATGGACCACTGATGTTACAAGTAAACCCCAAGTACCTTGAAAACAATGAAACACTAGATTATAAACTTAAGCATTTTTAATACTAGAAATACTTGACAGGTATACTACCTTCCTTGTGCTATAGAAAGATAGCAGAAATTCAGCTTTTATATTTTAGGCAATCACAGGTCATTTGAAATGGAGAGCTGGGGTCAAGAGCAAAGCCCTTAGGCCTACTGCAGAAGTTTCACTAGAGGGTGCTCTTGGGCTACTAGGAGTTTTCTATTTGTTAATAATAAAACCCAAGTCTTACAAAATAAATATATGCTGCAACCATATCACTACTTGGACTCCATTATGGGACCTACAATTAAAACTGCAGTACAGTTGTAGAAAAAATCTCAAGCACATTTTGGGCCTGGTTCCTGTTGTCCTCTGTAAATTCTTTTGTCCTACTACTGCTGCACATGTATGCAGACTTTACAAATGAAAGAGATGAACTGACACAAGGTTTCCAAGTGTCTACCCGAATTACACTACCATTGAAATATGCTAACATAATGAAGTGAAATAAAATGGGATTAACTGTTGAAGTTATTTTTGCAGATATATTTTAATCTTGTCACAAGCTGATCACATACATATACACTACACATATATATATATATATATATAGATATAGATATATGTATACATACATATACACATGCTTTTTCATCATTCTACAGGATACATAATGATAATCTTATTGTGAAATAGAGCAAATGCCAAATAATTTTTTATAAATTTTATCACTTATACTTCTTATGACATCAAATATTGAACCCTGGGTATATTCAATAAGTCTTGATTCTTGAATGCATATACAATTTTTATATCACGTTCCTGATAAGATGACATGTAATAAAATTTTTATTATCCATTCCATACATTAGATTTTTTTTCTACAAAAATAGTCTGAAAGTTAGAGTGATGTTCAGTGAGTGATTTCTAAGTATTTCTAATGACAGTTACTTTTGTACAACTTCCTGTTTTGGATATATTCTTTTTGAGGTAGGTGCTCAATATGTATGTAAGGCTAGCCTTGAATTCATTATGTAGCCATTGAGTTCAGGCCAGCCTAGAATTTATGGCAATCTTAATCCAGCCTCCACAATACTGGGATTACAAGCTTGCACTATTCCTTTCAAAGAAATGTTGGTACAATCTTAAAGGAAAACAGAGCATGAAATTATTTCGCTAATGTCGAAAAATATTTTTAAATTATGTCTTATTCATTAGGAAGGTTAAGCTGAATTTTTGTCTATATATTAAACAGGTAGAAATTACTTTTCAGCTTTACAATGTAAACATTCTTCCTAATCACTGGCAGTCATTAGTCACTGGCAGCCATTAGGCACCATGGTGATCTTATCACACATGCTTGCAAACCTGATACTTTCAGCACATTTAGGTTTCACAGGATATCCTGAAGTCAACTATGGAACACAAATTTCTGTCTATATTTCCAACTTGGTTAAACTTGCAGCTTCATTATTCCTTAGATAATTAAGTTTCTCAGTTCCTCTTAAAAGTCAACTTGAAACTTTGAGACCAGCAAGAAATTCAGCACTTGAATAGCAGCCTTTTACAATGAATGGATCGACTAAAAAATGTGTAATAAATTCTCATTTGATGAAATATGTCTAGTTATTTATGAATCATAGTTCCTTTGTGTACAACAAGTAGACTAAAACTAATATGAAAAGTTTATAAAATTCACAGTGGTCTCAAAGTTCTTATGTAGTCACTATACTTTTAAAGAGCTGTCTTCGGAAGTTACCAGCCAGTTTAAGAATGCATATCTGATACATTTACTCCTTTGTTCAACTTGCAGAGGACAGAGTCACAAGCATATATTGAAAGCTTATTTCATCTGAGCCACTTACAAATAAGCTTAAATTACTCTATGGAGTACTGGCAAAATTCCCATAGATTCTGTGAAAATAAAAAGAATCTATGAAAAGATATAATTATTGTAATCTTATATATAATTAATTTGCAGGAGAGGTCAAGTTCTTTCAAATGTATTCAAGTTTCTCCAAACACAGGTCAGTGTTTGCTGGCTAATGGGAGAAAAGGCCCATTTATTTTGAGTTTTTCTCTGTTTATATTTATTTGTACAGTATAGATAAATGAAGTGTTTTCAAAATTTTCCCATTAGTAAAAAATAAGGTTGAGTCAGAGTGACAAAAAGTGTTGATCTAGATAAGCAAACATAAATATTCCCATGTGTTCTTTCTATAATTTCCTGTTCCAGTAATTTCAATGTAGAGAATGAAACATAATAGTTTTACTCCATTTTATGATCACATTATTAAAAAAATAACTGGGAGTTACACAAGACATGCAAACGTACCTTTATTATTTTACAGTTAGGACACAAAGACACAAGAGTAAGCAATATCCTACTCCATGCCATGCAACAAGTGGCAGGTCTTAGTCAAGGATTCACAATTCTTAAATCCATATTCTACTAAGCAGCTTTCCATACTGTTTGAACTTTCATGAAGGTTCTCTGTAACACAAAATTACTGGTCCTCACTGTCCAGCTCTTTAGTTGAGGCAATCCTCATATGTCAGTGATTCTTGCTATACTGTAGGCTGACCCACATGATGTGCATGATCATTAAAAATGTAGTACATCAAGTACAATTAATGTTTTCTCTGACTATAGGCACCTTGTGGATTTCAACAGTTACCTGGCCTATGCTATCCTGAATCCAAAAGGTATCTTGTACCATTGTGAAGTTTATCCCAGCATTGAATACTGCCTATCTTGTGGGAATAAGAGTGCAGGTGTACTTCTTATTTTAAGAACACACACTAAACCAAAATCTGAACTTACCAAACAGATAAATTATGGGGTAATTATTCACATTATAAAAGGGTTCACCATAGGATGCTTTTAAATCATAAACTGCTCCGCTGCATTTTAAATAAATTGATTTACAAAGCTTTCTTTATAAGCATTTTTTCACAATTCAGAGTGCATGGTGCCTTATCCAAACACTGTGAAAGATTTGGTGGTTATAATGTTTTAGCACTTATTAACTGTTAAACACTAAGTTTTCTTTTTCATGTAAAAAGAGAAATTTGTACTGTTCATATTAAAAAAATAACCAAACTCTCCTGTCCCAAAAATATAATATCCTCTGAATACTTACTATGTGCCTGGTATAGTGCTAAACATTTTATTTTATTTTATTTTTATTTTTTATTTTTATTTTTTGTCTTTTTGAGACAGTGTCTTGCTATGCAGTTGAGGCTGGTCCTGCGCTCACTTTTGTAGCCCAGGCTGGTCTCGAACTCGCACCAATCCTCCTGCCTCAGCCTCCCGAGTGCTGGGATTACAGGCATGAGCCACCACGCCCGGCTAGTGCTAAACATTTTATATATTGATCTAATTAACTCAGTCTCACCACCAGAAGATTAGTATAATGTCCCAATTACAAACAAGTAAACTGGGACTCAGAAAAGTTAGGGTTAAGTAACTTCACTAAATTCATGAGGCTAATAAATGATGATATCAGGACTCAAAGCCAGACCTGTCTGGAGCTCTGGCCCTTTTGTGCCTTATAGATTCAGGTGAAATTTAATGATACCCCTTATCTCCCAATTTAATTGAGCATGACTGTGTTCAAATATAACTACCCAGTGTAGTAATCTTACATGTAGCAATATGGATTAGTCATGCAGGCTTAATAGACAAAGCCAGGGAATGCATTAACAAGGATAGTCTTCTGTTTAGTGCACTGCTACATTAAACCTGGACTTATCTCCTTATAATTCCCACTCTTTAGATATAACTTTTTATAATCACTGACAATTAAAAGCCCATTTTCCAATAGCTATCACATTCTGTAACAGTTTCTTCTTTTGCAGATAAAAGTATTTACTACTTCCAATCTTTTGTGTAATGGGTGTGTCTGCTTTTCTCATATATTTTGGTCTTGGTCTTTTATGACAAGGTTTTCTTTTTTCTGTAGCATGGAAAACATATTTGTGTCATTGCAAAGTTTTTATGTAATTTAAAAATGCTTAAAGAGCTTTGAAGTACTGTGGTTAAAGGGACAAGATTGAGCAAACAGATGATCTAAGTTTGTTTGTTTATTATGTATTTAGTACAGGGTCTACAGAGTCTCACGATGACGACAGATTGGACTCATAGTGATCCTTCCATTTTCAGTTTCCAAAGAGCTGGGAATACAGGTGAGAGTCACCATGCCCAGTCTCAGTCAACTTTTTGGCCTGCCTAAGCAGATGCCTTAATCCTCTGAGCTATCTTGTTGGCCAAGATGGCCTAAGATTAAACACAGGTTTTATGGGTCTATGTCCTTGGTAGATTTATTTAATTTCTTTGTACTTTCACTTACTCCTTCAACAACTTTGAAATGACATTAACAAGAGTATCCAGGTATAAAACTATGAAAATGTAAACAGGAGTCTCTACATAAAGCAACTGGTGCATACAGTATGAATATTTGTCATTATTACAGATGCTATAGGAATGGATGAGTCAAATTGAGACCTGTATCACTGCGTGAGATTGAATCTAGTATCCAGATATTAAAAAAAAAATTACACTCATCAGGAACGGAAACTGACATGACCCACAACTTGCTTCTAGTTCCAGCTTTTCCATATAACCCTAACTTGAAGATTCTGGGCTTGTGTTGCTTACCACATGTATTAAACAGAGGAATAGGCCTATACTTCTACCACCAAAATGAAACTATTCTAGAGTTATAGGACTATATGATTCTATTTCCTCTAGGCCCTGTTGCAATTTCCTAATTATGTTTTTAAGACTACTACTGAATCAGGAACTTTTTTCTGAAGGTTTGCATTAAAATATTATGATTTCAAGTAGCTTAAGCACACCTTATTTAGATGAAAAGGTAAAAGCCTCTAAGAATGTTCAAATGGGTGCCCTGGAATACAAAAGCCATGATGATTACAGGGAGAGAAACTTACTGCTAACTTAGAAGCAAAAAGTCTAAGTCCTCTTCCACCAGCCCAGTGGAATCCTATACTCTTCCTATCAAACTTAGCCCAGTCTGTGTCTTCCTGTCAAATCTAACAGTGACCCTTTGAATAAAAGCAAATTATAGGTTGGAGTGAAATACCATCCTTTTAAAAATTAATACTGCTTACAGTTCTTCATCAATACATTTATTGTGGATAGCTGATACTTCTTTTTTTTTTTTTGTCTTTTTGAGACAGGGTCTCGCTATGCAGTTTAGGCTGGCCTTGAGCTCACTTCTGTAGCCCAGGCTGGTCTCGAACTCACACTGATCCTCCTGCCTCAGCCTCCCAAGTGCTGGGATTACAGGCATGCACCACCATGCCCGGCAATAGCTGATACTTCTATGTTGCTAAAAAATGTCTAATGTTTTGTCCAACACAAGTGCATTGCACTTACTTTCCAATTCCATATTTAATTAAGGCATTGTGAATACTACCAATAGATATGCAATTATTATCAGTGTGCTGCATTATTTTAACAAAGAAATTTTCACAAGATAATGTAGTTAACCATCCCACATTCACCAATAACAAAACTTCAAAAATTCCATAAAGCATGTTTTATTTTATAGACACAAATGACATTATATTCTTGAAAGTTTCAAAATACCCTTTATATTTCTAAAGTCTTCTATGCCCTAAATCAACATACAATACTAGTTCTTGATTGCAAAGACAGTTGTGATTTGGTGAATAAGGTAGATAAGGACACATCTTAATGTTTTTTAATGTTTTACTCAGGCTGCCTTTCCAATGAGTAATATTCGTTAGCAACATTCACTGTATTACTGAATGTAACTTGTAATGATGCTTATGAAAAAGGAGTTCCACAATGAGATCAGAATGTGGCAAGAAAGATAACTGGGCAAGTGTATTTGATGAAAGGAGAAGGTATTTTGAGGAGAATTAATATTAATGTACTTTTTACTATAATAATTTTAATTTTTAAAATTAATTTTAATTAGAAAGAAATAGCAATGAGACAATTTCCAAACAGGTTATTAAGATAGTTATAATAATTAATACATGATATATTATTGTCTTTGTAGTTACTCGGAGGACAAGATGCAGACATGATTTCTAAACATTGTTAGTACAACTATTTATTCTCACTGAACTAAGAGAAAGTCACTATATATCCTATTTTATATATGCATATATATCCGTATATATAAAATAGTTAGGATATATATGTATATATATTTATATCTATATTATAAATATATATTACTACAAAATAGTCCTTCATTTATATCCCCCCTTTTTTGTTTTGTTTTGTCAGAGATGGGTGTTCAATTGTCATTCAAATATTGTAGGTACATGTCTTTAGCAAAATAACTCAATGAAGATGAACAGTCCATAATAGTAGTGGGTTATCCACAGAATTGGTAATGTCAGAAGTTGTTGACTTCAACCTTTTACGGTTCAGCATATTAATACAGCTTTATAGTTCATAATTCATTGTTATACTTTTCTGCTGGATGAATAATTTTATTTTTTTAAATTTAAAACATTCACTATGCTTTTCACTCAACCATTGTAGAATCAGACTGAACAGGCAGAGAGGTAATTAAATTTATTTAGACAGATACAATTTCATAAGTTTAATATGGCCTTTGAATCATTTTGCTTAAATGATGTAGCCCTTATTCTATATATTCTTGTATTATAAAGACTGATGTTGACATAAAACTAAGGTTTTGGTAAAAGAATGTAAACTTCATATGTTAGAAGACAGAAGTCTTAGAAACATCACAAGAATTAAATTAGAAACTAGTGAATTTTTACTTGTATATTTTCAGCGGAATTCTAAAATTATAAATCATTTAGCACATAAAAGTAGTTTGGTAAATATATATTGACTTACTAAAATAACATTTCAATATCACTCCAGTTGTGTTTTTTTTATGTATTTAGTACAGTGTCTACAGGGTCTTACCAAACAGACTGGACTCATAGTGATCCTCCTATTTTTGTCGAGCACGGTAGGCTGGGAATTGAACCCTGGTCTTGGTGTCTGACTAAGCAAGTGCTTTAATCCAATGAACTATCTGGCGAGCCCTTGCAGTTATCCTGATAACATCAGTACACCATCATTTTTTGTTTTAATGTTCATATTATAATTCTGACTGTGTTATGGCAAGACATTCAGCAGAAATGGTCTGAATGTTGCATAGATTTCATTATATATGCACAGTAATCCTTAAACTTTAATAGTATTTTCAGGTTCAAATATTATATAATATTTATCAATTGGAGTACATGGACATATATATTTCATGAACTTCCCTATTATTTTCATTGAATGTCAAAAGAATCTATTGCGATCCCCATCCTATGGCTAAAAAGAAATCTCAGGTACAAATAAGTTATAGAAGGTCAAGTACTAGTAAGTAGAATTCATTTACACTTTGAACATAGCCCTTCAGTATCAGAATCTCTGTTTTTTCAATTATTCTCAAAGCAAGCTTGCTAACTCGCATAGTGGACTGTAGTGAAATCTCAAGGATAAAGAACTTCATCCCATCTGTGTGTGCTATTGCTTCTAACAAATACAGAAAGCTACGGAAAACACTACCATCATAAAGAGCTTCATAATACCTTTGAAATCATAGCTATGTTGTACTACATATCAAGAAATTACCAGAATAATAGCACTGAACCCAGGTCCCTATAAACTTTTTGCCCATTAAAATCTACAGAAATGTTCTAATTCTGAATTTCTGATCTATTAAGAAGAAAAATTATAACAAAACTAGAGATGACCCCTTCTGATGATGCCTGTGACATCATAGACATAAAAATCTGCCTCATTTTACAGTACACAAAGACTGGAATTCAGCTCTTATCAGAGATAAAAATAAACTGCTGCTGATGAGTCAGCCCCTTAGACTTAGATTTACATTCCCTCTATCTATAACAGTTTTAAGACTAATCATTTTTGAAAGTAAAAATTCAATAAACATCATTTATATTACTGACAATGTTTTTAAATTCCTTTGGGAGTAAAAATATCTGACTCTTTTAGATCTGTGTCTCTTTTATCCAGTCTCCTTTTCCTGTCTCCACACTCAGCCTCTCACTGGAATTCAGGAAGTAATGCTGCACAAGCTAGGATGCCTAGGCCAACATGTGCCAAAGATTTAGAGTACATGAACAAGCAGTCGTGGCATGGGTCCTGTTCTTTTTCTGAAACCAGTCTCACTGCACCAGATATGAAGTTATTATCATAGTGAGCAGCAATCATATATAGTTTATTTTTTATACAAAAAGTATGTGATCTTTGGTACAAAATGTACAACTAATAAAGTCTACCAAAGTAAGCAATCTCACTGCATTTCTACTTTAATTTCTCCTTCCATTCTTAAAGCCAAAGAAAAAGGAAAATTGTTCTGGTTACTTCAAATATTAATTTTCACATTCAGTCAAGGTCTGATTTGAACAAAATTAAACATTATTATTATTGGATTTTTTGTTTGTTTGTTTGCATTTATTATGACCACTAGATACTGTTTACATATCAACACTATTTAGGCTAACAGGATGCTTGCAGTGATACCAAAGCTTAGACTTAGTTGAAATCAAATTATAAGTGTGAGAACTATTGTATAAGATAATTTTCTACTAGTACTTCTTTCTATGCAGACAGTAAGCAACAAGAGTAGGGCATTTTTACTGAAAACAAGGCTTACAGCATTGACCAGGACAGTTAAATGTATCTTTCTAATTCTCAACTTCGTCTCCCAGGAACAGATTTTATAGACTTAGATTTTTTTGTCATAAAGTATTCTATTTATTACTCAGCAGCTGTTGTCAAAAAAGTTGTCGTTGTGTTTTTAAATATTCCTTTTAAATAAATAAAATCTGTTTTCTTATTGTGTAAAATTAGTTTAGCCTGCTGTGAGTTTGTGCCATTATGAAGTGATCATTTCTTTCCATGAATTATTTAAAAAGAGGATATCAAAATCTGATGGAACAATATAATGAGCTATACTATATAATTTAATTTTATAATATACATGCTCATAGTTGCATCTCACAATGCACAATATTGCAATATATATTCTGCTCAGAATTAGCAGATCAAGCTAAGCCACTTAAGTTTCTCACATTTTGGTAACCAAATTTCCAGTGGGATAGAGAATCATTCATATTTGACCACACAGACACATTCAACGTTTTTTACTAACTACTCATTTCAGGTACTTAGAGTTAACTAAGTTATATGAAATTTACATTTCTTTTTAAAATTTTTATAAGTTCTTTAAGATACTAAGTTTAACAGCTGTTCACTCACTATGAAACAGTACTGATTTTAATAACATTTCCTCTGTAGTTCTCTAAACACTTTGCTTATGGAACAAATGCACCCACATATACATAACGATCTACAGAATTATTCTCACTAGAGAGAACATAGAAAAGAAACAATGATCTATTCAATCTCCCTATTATGGGTCAGAAAGATGGTTCAGCAGTCTAAAGTTCCTGCTTAAGAAGCTGAGGCAATCCCTCAAACTACACGCTGTACCAACCTCACACCCAGGGCAGGTTGAACTGGCCATAACAACAACAACAAAATCTCCTTATTACCTTTGAAAAGCTGACACAATCTTTCAGGGTAAGTGAATACAAGATTAGAAGCTATAACAAAGTTTGGTTCAAGGTAAGTCTAAAGGTCATCATCTATTTGATATTTATGTCTTAATGTATAATAAAATATTAGTGTTATATTTGCCTTCAGATTTTATAAGAAAAAGGTCTCCATATTTTCCGATGGCTTTAGGCGATTCCTGTGTTTTGGTCACTTGACCCCCGCCAGGGGGTCACGACACACAGGTTGAGAACCACTGCTCTGAGTTGTCTTTTTATCCTGTGGTTTATTTCCTTTGCTGTACAGAATTTTCATATTGTTCCACATGACGGTTTGTTTTTTTTTTTTTTGTATCAGTACCACGCTGCTTTATTTTTTATTACTTTTAATAAGAAATAACAATGTGACAGTTTCAAAACACGTTAGTATTCCATTTCCAAAATTTGATACAATGCATATTGTTATCCTGCTATTAGTTATACAGAGCACAAGGTGTAGATGATATAATTTTTCTAATCATAATTGGTATGAAAAAATTATTTCTCATTGAACTAGGTAAGAGAAAATAGTTGTATACATAATCTAATGTTCGATAATTGCAGTGGGTTATTGGTAAAACTGACAATATTGGAAGCTGTTGATTTAAGCCCTTTATAGATCAGGATTCTAATCTAGCTTTCCGTTGTATGCCTTATGGTTAAACTTTTCTGCTGGATGGTTTAGGGCAAGTTTAAGCAAGACCTATAAACAAAACATATAACTTGTGTATCTCCCAAGGTCAGTCAAATCCCCTCAGGATTTACTTTGGAACCATGTATAGTGCTTTGTAGGACTTTTGTCAGTGTCAGTGATCTGGATGAGTCAAGGCCATTGCTTGACCAGTTTGCTCTCTGTGAAAGACTAAGAGAATGTTTTCTTTCCAGGTGACTCTGCTTTCACACACTATATATCTTCACATCCCTTTCCTCTGTAGCCCCATAATCTTGAACAGAAAATTTGGGACACCACTGAGTTATAGGATGTTATAGCACACATTTTCTTATGTCCTGAGTCCTCACTGACTTTGAAGAGCAAGGGCCAATATATTGGCTAACCTTGAAGTCCTTCTTTTTCTCTTATTTTTGTTCTGTAAACTTAGATTGTTAACCCTCCAGAAGAAAAGCTTAGTAATACTATTACTCTGTAACATAGGTATTTGAGTATAACATCACTGTCTTTCTGACTATCAGACACCTTAGACTTAACTTGGAATTGGTATTTTCCATCATTGATATTCTAATAAATCTCTATAGAATGTGATAAAAGCAGGTGCACATTTTTACACATTTAGAAATCTGAGTATACACAAAATTGTAGCCAGTCAATCCTAAATGAGAGTCTCTTACCCTCATTTAATACTTTTTTTGTTTTCTTGTAAACCAAACTTTTACTTCAGAGAGAGTATAGCAGTAACTGAAATTACATTAGAAACAGCACATATCTGAAAGATCAGAATGACAGGCATTCCAAGCATATATTTACTTTTACACATTGTTACCCTCAGTGTCAAAAACATTTTGGAGGTCCCTAACACCATTATCTAACTCATTCTGCTTTAATACATATATCAGTACATGTTTCTGGTACATAAATATCACATTCATTGTAGGTAATTGGTATATACATACAGTACATCCCAATTATTTCCCCCCCTCCAATCTCATTTTTTGTCAGCATCAGATTCATGCTCTTTTTAATCTTTGTAGCTTTGAATATAAACTGAAATCAGAGACTGAGACATCTTCCTGTTTTGCTCCTCTTATACAAGAATGTTTTTGGTAGTCCAGGTCTTTTCAGACTCCACATAAATTTTAGTATTGTTTTATCTGGTCTTTGAGACATGTTTTCAATATTTCATTGGTATTCCTTAAATATGCATGTAAGTTTTATAGTATAGTCATTTTGATTCCCTTGGTTCTGGCTATCTAGAAATAGGGATATCTTTTGATTTGCTGATGTCTGACCATGTGGCTCAGAAGTCACTGTGATTATAGCTGACCATGGGGCTGAGAAGCCTTTGGGAAAGGTTTGTGTGAAGTTAGAAAGGTTCAGAGATGCCAGCTGCAAAAGCAGAGCTGGATCACTTTAGGTTGTATTGTATAGGAAATTCTTGTCAGAGGCCAGACAACCAAAAGGCTCACAGAAATTCTACTTGTAAGAACAGAGCTCAGGTTTCTGCTAAGAAGGAGGACTACACTGACTTTTGGATACTAGTAGTTACGGCTTAATGAAAGTTTGTATGTTCTTTGCTTTTGTCTAGTCTCTTACCTGCAGTGGAGATTAAAGGTAGTGCATGAATTAATTTTGTAGAACAAATTTTAAGGCATTTCAGTGCTGAAGCAGGGGAATGGCAAATATTGTGAGCTTTTAGCCAGATCTATATAATCAAGAGCAAAGAGTGCGGCACAATCACTTAAAATGTGAGTTTGGACTTAAAGGCTCTAGTAAAGCTGTGCATTACAAAGATAGATTAAGGTAGATATTGATAGCTGAGAAGAAACAGAAGAATAGAAAAGATGGCTGAGGACATCACAAGATGGAGTAGGACCCCATCCTTTGCAGATTAAAAGCTGAAAAAGTGAAAAATTCAGCTTTGACAGGAAAGCATCAGAATATCATATTCCAGTATAGTAGTGGCAACACTACAATCAAGAATAGAGGTGGCATTAAATCTATAAAATATAATCCTTGGAATTAAATTCAAAGTGCTCAGAGATCCATGCAGCAAAGAGAGAAGAAAGCCTGCATACTGTTCCAGCTGGCAGCAAACTTTGGCATCATCCATGTTTTGCTGGTTTAGGTGTATACAGAATGCAAGAGTTATGGGGTCAGAAATTTTCTACCCAGATTTTAGAAGTCTAGGAAGCCAAGCAGTATGTCCCTGGAAGGGCAGTTTGTGAAGCTGTGAGTATGAAGCCAAAGTTGCCACTGGAGTCCTCAGAAACTTGCAGAAGCTAGGAACATGGACATCTGAGGAAAACTGCAAGGAGGGAAAGAGTGGCCCCACTACAGAAATCACAGGACATTTGGAGTTTACATTTAGCTACGTATTTTCCAGGATGATAGACAGGGAACTACATGATTTAATGTTTGTCCTGCTGGATTTTAGATTTTGTTGGGGCTCAACTCCTTTTTTTTTTTTTTTTTTTGTCTTTTTGAGACAGAGTCTCGCTATGCAGTTGAGGCTGATCCTGAGCTCACTTTTGTAGCCCAGGCTGGTCTCGAACTCGCACCAATCCTCCTGCCTCAGCCTCCCGAGTGCTGGAATTACAGGCATGCGCCACCATGCCCGGTGGGGCTCAATTCTTTGTATGCCTCTGTATATATTTTTTTGAAATGTGGGAGTGTTTGATTGATTGATTGATTGACTGATTTTTGTACAGGGACTTACTGCTAAGAGTTTGCCTTAAACCTCTGAGATTTGGGATTTGTACCTTTCAACAATACTGATACTGTTAGGATTTTTACCAAAGACTTTTACAAATGAACTAAATACCTATGTACATAGGCAAGTATGTGAGTCTTTGGATAGTCAAGGATAGAATGTTAAGGTTTGTGCTTAGATGTTCCCCTAAAGCTTCATGTGGGCTGGGCTTTTGAAAGGTAGTTGAATTGGAGATTCTGTGAAAGTTTCATGTTCTAAAGCTGGGAATGCAATATTCACCCTTGTACAGTTAGCCTACAATATAAAAGACGCATAATATTTTTTTTCTCATAATTGTTGCTTTACCTGTATTTTGCCATCATGAATTGCTGTCCTTCTGCAATCTTGCCTTGGAATCTGCTGATTATTGACTGAAAACTCTACAAATTATGAGGTGAAAAAAAACCTTTCTTCCTTTAGTTCTAGATGGCTCATAATCATTTATCATGAACTTACAACCCAAAATACTAAAACAGTGATATTCATTGTACTGAAAACAAGCTAAAAGATCTGCTCATTTTTTATATAAGGTTTTGATATCTTCCAAAGGTCGTCTGACACATTTCTAATAACTACAATCCTTGATGGACTTAACAAGAGGGAATGTATATATTTGGAAACTGGACTATGCATAGTATAAGCAGGGGTTAAAATCTCTGAAGGATAAAATGGAGCATTAAATTCTTTATCTGTTACACAATGAGGCTATGCATATAATTCAGGATTAGGATAATCATGTAACTATTCTTAAAATCTTAGAATATTACTAGAAACCAAAATTCTAGTTTTTAAAAGTGCAAATAGGGCAAAAGACCAAGCATTGTTCCACATTTTAAATAATGTCTCTCTTGAAAGGTAGCAATGTTTAATCAGTTGGAGAACTTCATTTTCAACATACCAAAATAGTAATATCACGGGTTTTGGTACTTGAGGTTTGAATCAGGAAGGAAAACAAGATGTCTTAACTTGAATCAGAGAGATTCAAGCTTAGATCTAGAGCCACACTACCTGGACTGTGTGTATTTGAGCAAGTGTACATCTCTTGATCTTCAGATCTTAAGTAATAAAATAAAGGTAAGATTCCAGTTAAGAACACTATTAGACATGGATATATTTAAAGGATCTCACTTGCTATAGACTTTAAAATAATTTTCTGATCAACATTTATTTGGCCTAATAATAATAAACTTAAAAATATCCTATATGTCTACAGAAGTAGAAAAAAGTCTAAAACTTCTTTGCTTGAGAATCAAAAATATTTTATCAAGCTATTATTTAATAAAATATTGATTAAAATAGAAACTGGTTGCACAGCTCTAAATATATCAATAGATCTTTATATCAAAGTGATTATTCAGGACATCTTTAAAATGTCCATATTTACTAGTACAATATTCGGTCTTAGGATAATAGAATTATTCTAAAAATTTTAGAAAATTGAAAACAACATAGTAATTTCTAGACAAAAGTACTCAAATCCTTATTAACCCTAGAAACTTTTAGCTACATGTGGAATTAAAATGGACAAAAATAATAAAAGTAGCTGCATAAATGATTCCCCAAAGAATGATGTAGAAATTAAATAGTTCAAGAGTTTCATATTCTGGAATATAAGTTCATAACCTAATGAGAGCTGTTCAAAATATAAACATAGTATCTCGGTGGACTAAAGCATCTGTTTAAGCAGAGCACAGAAGCCAGGATTTGATTCCCAGTGTGCCATGCCCAGAGCGCACTGAGACAGCAAATGAGACTGGGGATGGTGGTGCGTGCCTATAATCCCCACACTTGGGAGGCTGAAAATAGGAGAATCACTACAAATTTGATCTACATAGTGAGACCCTGCAGACCCTGTATTAAATGCACTGAAAAAAAAATAGAGAAAAAGAAGGGCTACAAGGATAGCCAATATTTTGGCCCAAGCCCTTCAAAGTCAGTGAGGACTCAGGACAGTACAGAACCTGTGCTGTAACATCCTATAACTCAGTGGTGTCCCAAATTTTCTATTCAAGGATATTTTGGGGACACAGAGGAAAGGAATTGACAATGTATAGTGTGCCTAAGGAGAGAAAACATTCTCTCAGGCTTTCACAAAGAGCAAATTGGCCAAGCAATGGCTGCAACTCATCCAGATGGCTGATACTGAGAATAGTGCTACAAAGCACTGTACAGGGTTTCAAGGTAAATCCTGAGGGGATTTGACTGACCTTGGGAGATAAAAAAGCTACATGTTTTGTTATACAGGTCTTGCTTTAACTTGGCCTTAACTACCCAACAGAAGCTTAACCATAAGACATAAAAAGTAAAGCAGATTAGTATGTTAAACTGTAAAAGGCTTAAATCAACAGATTATGACATTGCTATTCTGCCAATAACCCAGTATGATTATGGAATCATAATACAAATGTTTTCTGTTAGTTCAATGAGAAGAAATTTTTGTATCAATAATGATTAGAAAAATTATCATGTCTGTATCCTGTGCTCTAAGTAACTACTATGAGGACAATGATATGCATTGTATCAATTATTGGGAATATAATACTAATATGTCTTGAAACTGCCACACTGTTATTTCTTATTAAAAGTAATAAACAAGTAAATAAATACATTAAAAAGAGGAAAAATGCAAATATGAAATGTTAAACTTTCAAGAATTTATGTTTTCTATTCCAGGAGAAGATATTTATAAAAAGTAAAAATTAAAGTTGTTACTAATTACGTAGATATGATCTTGCATACAAAAGCCAGAAAATAATTATAATAAATGAACTCAGCGAAGTGGCAGGATACAAAGTAAATATATAGTCTACAGCCATACCCCTCTCAACATGCTGAATCTCATCTGATCTTGGAACCTAAACAGGGTCAGTCCTGGTTATTACTTGGATGGGAGTAAATATATAAAAATGATAGGATTACTGTATGGTATGGTGAATTATCATAAAAAGATATCATGATAAAAATTAAATTCTTAACAGCTATAAAATATTGAGAAATTAATTTAACCAAAGATATTATAAAGATCTCTACATTTAAAATTATAGAACACTGATTAAAGAATTTTAAAGAGGACACAGACAAATTCAAAGACTAGTAATTCTCATGGTTTGTTAGTATTTATATTGTGAAACCATCTGTCTCTATGACACAAAGTGACCAGCAGACTGAGTGCAGTATTTATGAAAACACTAATGACATTCTCCACAGAATTAGAAATTCCTACAACTCATATAGATCCACAAAACCCCCCCACAAATAACTAAATCTATATTAGAAAAAAATGAACAAAGCATGTACTATTACACTGCCTAACTTCAAAGTAAAATAGAAAACTTCAGTACTTAAAGCATTATGGTATGAACATAAATACAGACACATATGTCAATGAAATAAAATAGAAGCTTGAAATGAAACCCATGCACTAATGAATTGTTTTATAAAAAATGCTAAAAGATGCATGTTTCACATGATAAAATTATTACTATATTGCCTGAATTAAATCTCATAGCCAATTTTGACAATTAAAGGATGTGACATATTAGACATTTCAGCATTTATATCTGCATAAATTTATTTATTCATTTATTTAATGTTCATTACATTCCCAGTAAATGTCAGCCATGTTAGTTATAAGAAACATAGCTTTGAACAGTATAAAACATTTCCTACTTTCAAAGGGATTTAGGCAAAACAATATATTAGACAACAGTAGCAGTGAACCTACTGGATGTATGACGCAAAGGACTCGTTGTCACCGAAAGCTCTAAAAGCTTAGCCCAAACTCTTATAGAAGTATAATGCAGGAGAACATTAACTGGGGAATCAGAAAGATTTCCCATAGAGAAGTAGTTTAAGATGCAACCAAATACATAAGTTTTATTTCTATGAAAGTGAACAACACATGGATGGAGAAATGAGCATTATTCGCAAAGGAAGGAACTTGTAAAGTATGATTTTAAAATATAATGAATTATTGATTAAAAATAAACTTAATAGTGAAAGACACATGCCCATGATCTCATGTATTGCTCACTCATATGAAATACACTTATCCCACGACTGTTTTCTTTTTCTAGAGTATTAATCAGAGAAAGACGCTAATAAGTTTGGAAGAAATTATGATCCCCAAAAGGACCCCAGGTGAGTGAAAATTATGGATGTCCTATTTCCTCAGTGTCCTTTTTATTTGTCTTTCTTTTGCTTTTATATATGAATTTGCATTATTACATTCATTTTTTTATTCTAAGAAAAAAAAAATGATACACAACTTCAAAACAAGCCAGTAGGAGATAACTGTAGTTAGTATGTGGCATGCAGTTACCTTCAAAATAGTTGTTCAGATTACAAGATATAGGCATGAAAAATTTATAAAACAATATAAACACACATTTTACTTTTCAAAGAACAGATAGCAATTACTTGTGTAACTATCATATATATAATTTTTACTTTCTTCCTTTCTCTTTTCCCTATCCCAGTTTTCTTTCCTTTTGAATAGTTTCTTACAATTTCTCAATATTGATTGTACAATATGGCTCTTACTCTTTCAGCTTATTGTACTAGGTAGGCAATATGATGTTTACACAACTAAGTTTGATTTATTGCACTTGTGTGTATGGTTTCAAGTTGCATTAATTTACCTCTTATAAGAGTCTAAAGTTTATCTTTATAGCTGAGTGGTACTCCATTATACAGACATACAACATCTTTATTATCCATTCCATTTTGGTTATTTCCAAGACTTTTATATGATAAATTGTGCTGCTATAAACATGAGTGCACATATAGCACAATGGTATTATATTTTTAGTTATTCTGGGAAAATATCCAGAATAAGAACAGCTTTTTGTAATGAGACCTCTCATCAGTATACTTCCTTTGTTGCTTAGATAACACAAATTCATTCAAAACATTTATCACAATTTCCTTTTTTCTTTTCTTTTCTTTCTTTTTTTTTTTTTTTTTTTTTTTTTTTTTTTTTTTTTTTTTTTTTTTTTTTTTTTTTTTTTTTTTTTTTTTTTTTTTTTTTTTTTTTTTTTTTAACTAGGGACTGAACTCAGGCCCTTGGGCTTGCCAGGCAAGTGCTTATTCTACTGAGCTATCTTGTCAGCCCCTACGGCAATTTCTATAAAATGAAACATTTATATCTTTCTTTATCTATTCATTGGATCTGGCATCATGTGAGTCCCAGCTCTTCCTCAAAATGAACATGAAGGATAAAGTTTCTGAATCCACTTAGCATACTGAGGCACCCATAAAGGAGGACTTCCAAATTTCAGAAAGCAGCAAAATTAATAGGAGGTGGGGTGTTCCAAGTAGGGGTAAATATTTTGAGAGGGGTTAAAGGTAATCTGTCTTTTACTGTGGTTAATTATTTCTTTAAATTAAATATTCACTGCATGTTTTGTTCATATCTGATATGTAAAGACCAAAAATAAGAGTAAACATCGTAAACATCATACAGTAAAATCGTGAAAGGTTCAGCATAATTACCAGGATGGAAAGACATAAGGAAGACAGAGACAGAGGCCAAACTGAAAGATTAGTATTAGTTTAATATTATCATTTACTAGAATCCTGGAAGAACATAGAAAAAAAATTTTAAAGATGGTTTCCTGGAGTGTAGTGAACAGATTAAAGTCATGTAGGAGAAAGATCCTAAGAACCAGGATACAAGTTAGATGAGATAGATGATCTCAAGAAGGTAGTGCCAAGTTTCTAACATGAGCTCCTGAGTGGAAAAAAATGGAAGGAAAGGCACACTTAGGGGAAAGAAGTTAATCTGGCACACATATTTAGTTTGGAGTGTCAATGTCATGCCACAGGGTCTATGTCAAACTTCATCTCAACATGTAAGTGTTCTATCAACTAAGTACAACACTTTGGAAAAGAGAAAAATGTTCATATAACTTTTAATTGAGCATATTGTTATAGTTGTTGCTTTTATGTTAGCTATTATTAATTTATATGCACTAGTTAATTTTATTAGTACATGTTCACAATATGTGAAATTTAAGGAGTGGGTACCTACACATGACATACCTTGATTACTTTTTAATCCCCTTCTTCTCATCCACCTCCCCTTTTGTTTCTTTATGCCCTTTCTCTATTTTCATCATCATTATTATTATATTTACTTTATCTTTAAAACACATAATGTTTATATCCATTGTGGGTATTTCCTGTATATACATGACATATCTGGAATATTTTTACTTCTAATTGACTTTCCTCCCTCCCCTCCCTCCCTGTACACCTTCCCATTTACCAAAGATCTTTCTTTCTGTTCCTGGCCATCAGTTACTTATTTTACTGTTTACTGAGCTTTAACTTATTCATACGAAAGATATCTTATGGTGTTTTAATTTGGTGTCAGATTCATTTTATTTAGCATTGTATTTTGCAGGTGTACTCTTTTTTCAACAAATGCCTCAAATTTATCCTTCCTTACTGCTGGGTAATATTCCTTCATGTGTAGATACCACATTTCCTTTATATATTCATCTGTTTATGGGCTGCTTCCAGGATTTAGCTATTATGAATTGTGCTGCTGTAGACATTGGCATGCATGTATTGCTGCAATACCTCAAGCCTTTTGGAAAGATATCTAGAAGGAAAACAGTGGGTTCAAATGTAATTCCTAATTTCAGCTTTTGAGAAATCTCCACGCTGATTTCCATAATGGTTATGTGATTGACATTCTAAGTAAGAATCAATCACCTTGACAGAGCCCAAATGAGTCACTAACCCAACCCCCAACAGGAAGAGACCCCATCCCATATTCATGCCCCCTTGCTGCCTGACTCACTTTCTCACTTGGTACTGGATTTAATCAATTTTGCTTCAGCAATGGGGCCTGTAATCTCATTGGTTGACCATAGTTTTGTCCCACTTTATGCCTACCTAAGGCAGTTTTTATGTTCTCCACCACTATAACCCACCTCACTGCATGGTTTTATATTATAAAAGTCCCTGGAAGACAGTTTCCTGGGGACAACCTGATCCAGCCCCTCTCTTATCCCTTTCTTGGACAGCTTTCTTTCCCCTAATAAATACATTCTACTCAGAAGTTCTGTTCCTAAAATTCATTCTTCAGTTTTAGAGAACACGTACTCATCCCAGGTGCTCTTCAGGTCAGGAGTTTCATTTTTCTCCTATAACATTTGGAGGTGATATCACCTGAGATCATATTTCCATGTATCAGTTACACAGGTTTACATATCCACCAACAAAATCTACAAATTTTTTTGTAAATTGAATTTTTATCGTAAGTATAGTCATATAGGAAAAATGTAGTTTATATAGATTTTTTGTGCCCCCCCCCCCAACTTGGGATAGAAATCAGGCCTTTGCATTTGGCAGGCAAGAGCTTATTCTACTAAATATAGGCTTTGGTATCATCCATGGGTTCTGATATTTACTTAGAACATAACTCCCACAGATAAAGGAGGTGCTTCCATAAGTACTATCTACTAAAAGACATTGTAAGTCAGTAGGGTTCTTTTAGCAAATAATCTAGTAGTCTACTATATACACATGCTGTAATCTTTTATTCATCTACTTCTGTCTCAGTTACTCTTTTCTCATTGCTAGTGTTGTAGGTAGTTAAATTAAATAGAAATATTATAGGAAGTTAGACAGGGCCAGGCCCTCAAGGAGGACATGGAAGACAAGGTGACTTTATAACTAGAGACAGTGGACCAGATCCTATGACAAGATTAAACAAAAGCAACTACGTTTTTCCTTAAGAGTGGGCATCAGGGATTGATACTCTAAGTAGGTATCAATCACCTTGAAAGAGCCTGGAAAGAGTCCCAAGCCCAAGCCCAAGTCCAATAGGTGGTATTCTTGCCCACTTTATATATGACTTGCCTTCCCATTGGATCCCAATTTTAATTTATTTTACCTGAGCAATGGTGCTTGTAATCTCATTGTTTGACCACAGTTTTGTTCTACCTCATGCCCACCTAAATGAGTTCCTATGTCTTCCCATCAACTTTAGACCCGCCTCATCATGTGGTTTTCCTCTATAAAAGTTCCTGGAAGAGACAGCTTCCTGGTGACAACCCTCTCAGGACCCCCCTCCTGTTCCTCTCTCTGACAGAAGTTTTCTTTCCCTTAATAAATCTATTCTGCTCATAACCTCTGGTTGCTCCTAAAATTCATTTTTCAGTTTTAGAGAACACAAACTCATCCCAGGTACTTTTCAGATTGGAGATCATTTTTTCCCCTATATTATTTTTGAGGTCATTTACCAGGGATCATTTTTTTCTCCCTGTATCACTAGGACAAATACCCAACATCCAGAATGAAAGAAGGAAAGGTTTATTTAGCTCACAGTTACTGGAGGTTTAAGTCTATATTAGGCTGGCTCCAAGACAGAGCCGCACATGGCAGAGGACAATCTTTCATGGTGGTAGAAAAGAGTAAGAAAGCAAAGAGAGGAATAGCAGCAGCTTAAGCAGCTGTCTTCTCTTCCCTCCTTACATTGAAATGCTAATTACCTGTCCCAGGGCAAGTGTAGCACTCATACCTGCCATAATCACAAAATCCAGAACCCACTTCACGACTGTATGAGGCTTTGGGGGCGACAAATACAAACCACAACAATTTCTGAATTGCCATTTAGGTTGTTTAAATTTTTTAGCTAGTACAAATAAACCTATTAAGTCCAATAAAAATAAGAATTTACAATTCTCTTATATAAATACCTGGAACTGAAATTGTTTGATCATATGACATATATTTAAATTTTTAAAAGCTGTTATACTGTAGCCAAAGAGCCCATGCCATTCTACTTTTTTGCCAACAATGTAGGAGAGTACCATTTTCTTACATCCTCACCCTTATTTGGTTTGGTCACTCTTCCTAATTTAAGTCATTCTGCACCAGAGAGATAGTTCAGAGATTTAGCACCTACTTAGGCAAGTGTAGGGACCAAGGTTCATTCCTCAGCACCACATGTCGTGCTGGGCCCACTCTCAGGTTTGCTGAGTGGGCCATAAGACTGAGAGTGATCCCAGTGCTAGGGAGTTTGAAAATAGGACCACTAAAAGTCTGAGCTGTGTAGTAAGACTCTGTACCAAATACATTTAAAAAAACAAACAAACAAACAAACAAAAAACAACCACTAAGCCATTCTAAGAAATAAATGGTTAGATAGTATACTTTTAATTTTCATTTCCCTAATAAATAGTGATGTAGAGCATCTTTTCACATTCATATATAGAGTTATCAGGGATCTAATTCATGACCTTGAGCTTGCTAGGCAGGCACTTAAGCCACTGAGCTATCTCCTTAGATATATATTCAAGTGCTTAATGAAATATTTTCTACCATTTGAATGTATTATTTATAAGTATATTGATATTTTATAGTTCTTTACATTTTTTGGATACAAGTCCTTCCCTCACCAGATATATTTCATTGAAATATTCCCTTACAGTTTTTGTCTTAACTTTTACTTCTCTCAATAATGTTTTCAAAGGGCAAATGATGTTAGTATTGACAAAATATACCTTATCAGTTTATTCTTTTGATGGTTCATTGATAAGTGTAGCATGTATCAATCAGCTCCTAACATAAGATATGATTTTTTTTCCTTTTGATTAATTTCTTCCATTTTCTATAATAGTGTCTGATACACAGTATCAGTACATATCTGCTAAGTATATATTTCAAGAAATGAAGGTAGATATGTTAGAATAGCATGTAATTCCAGTTACTCTGAAAATTGAAGAAGAAGGGTCACAAGTTAAAGCCAGCCTGAACAAGTTAAAAAAAAAAAAAACTAGGAAGGAGATATCTACCTAGGAAGTATGAAATCCTGGACTGAATGTATGGATTCAAAAAAACTAAAAATGTGAAATTTAAATTAAAGCAATTTAGCTCATTTGTACCACAAAAATAATTTCAGCTGCTAAAGTGTACCCATTTTTATCTGATATAATAAGAAGTTTGATTGATACAAGATCCTAATTATTTTATCAAAACATTAATTTGAAATCCATGAAACTCAAAATTTATAACAGTAATTTAACTAACTATACTACTACGTTAAATCAATACTTCCCTGCCCCTCCACCCCAAACTCCTATGTGAACTCTTGTAAATAAATCAAGGCTGCTAAATTCTTGAAAACTCTAATTGTACCAATTATAAATAAGCCTCAGGATTGATTTCAACAAGCTGATTCCTGAAAACCATTATCTGCTACTATATTCCATTATTTTTCTTTCATAATTAATTTTTCTAAGTAGGTCAGTACTATGATTTTAAGTGCTGCTCCAGCCATCTCATTTTCCCAACAACCAATATCAATTATAACTATGTACATATTTTCTATTACATATACTAAAAAGAGTCTTATACAAAACACTGTATAGAAAGCTAAAGTTTATTCTAATAAGTACTAAGATAATATACTAGTTTGGTCTTTAACTGTAGACATCTTGAACTTATAAGGTATAATTCTAATGGAAACATATGAGCCCTTTGCAAATTTTGACATACATGGGTACTTACAGAGATATTCTAAGCAAGACGAAACTACACTCATCTTCAAGAGCATAGCTGAACTTATGAGTGGTACTGTCTCTCAGTAGTAAGAAATGAGACCTCAGAGAGCTGTTTGTAGGGGGTGTTCTTCGGGGATAATGAGATCTGCTGATTAAGAAAAGGTCTAGTGAAATAGGTAATACTGCTTGGATGAAGAGACTTTAACTGGGCCATGTTTCTTAGGATGAAACTTGTGAGAATTCAGTAACAAGGGGATGTGGCTCCAATAGCAAACTAATGGAGACTATAGCTTCATTGGTATGATTACTTTTAAATAATGGGGTCTCTATATATTTTCTACGTGACTATTCCAAATCATTTCATTTTTCACCTGAGTTTCTAAGTGAATTTAGTATTGCCTGAGATTATTTTTATTATTACTATTTTTTTTTTTTTTTCTTACAGCTGGCTCAGCATGCCCTGGGGGTTGAGATAGCATAGCATGTGGTTCCAGAGATCTGACTGTGGCCCCTGTGGTTACCTAAGCTTGCCTAAGCAAGTGCTTTAGACCACAGAACCATGTCAACAGCCCATATTGCCTGAATTTTTAAAACCATTTTGACATTATAAACTAGTGAATATTTTAAACAATGAAAACATAAATTATTAGATTTCTCACAAAAGTAAACATCACCACAAGTATATTCATTACATACTACTGAAGGATAAATTCTTAAAAAATCAAACTGAGTATCAATCTACTACCCTAGATTTATAAAACACTCTCTCGGCTTTCAACAGAGTTCCTAAGTCAAATATTTACAGTTGTTCCAAAAACATCTTAGGGGCCCGGCGGGATGGCTCAGTGATCTAAAGCACCTGCTTGGGAAAGCTTGGGCAGCTTTAGGGACTGTGGTTCGATCCCTGGCACCACATGCTGCGCCAGCCCTGCCCTCGGGGCAGGCTGAGCCGGCCATAAAAATGAGTAAATAAACAAGATCCTGAAACAAGAAAAATAAAATAAATAAAAATTTAAAAAATAACATCTTAGACAAGAAACTGAATAATTACTACATGGAAGCATATTTAGTGATCTGAGAAATGTTTCACTCAAGGAAATGGTTTTGATATCCTAATCAATGAATAGCCTCATTATGTGGGAACCATCATTATACAAGAATGTGACTAAAATATTAAAGAAATGTATTTTTTAAATTAATTAGTGTATTTATTATGTATTTGTTACAGGGTCTCACTATGCATCTTGGAATTGTAGTGATCCTCCTGTTTTTAGTTTCCTTAGTGCTTAGATTACAGCTGTGTACCCCACGCCTTGTCTCATGGGTGGCTCATAGAGCCCAGCACACGGGGCCAACATAGAAGTAGTGCCTATGCTTGCCAAAACAAGTGTTTAGTCCACTGAGCTATCTCACCAGCCCCCAAAATGGATTTTAATATGGACCACTTCTAACACGTATTTTTCTATAATCTCCTTGGAAGAAACTTACTCCAGAGATATCATTTGAGGATTGAAGCATTGTTTTTACAATAGCTTATGAGAAAAACCAGTCTTTTTGTTCATAATCACCCATCCAGGAGCAGCACATGGGTGAGATTACTCCTACTTGAATGTGTCTATTGTATACTAATCAACCAAAAGCTTCTTCCTTGGGCCTGGCATGGTGGTGCATAGCTGTACTGCCAGAATTGGGTAGACTCAGGCAGGAGGATCACTGCTAGTTCAAGACCAGCCTAATACATATAGTGAACTCGAGGCTGGCCTGAAACTACACTGTGAGACCCTATCACAAAAGGGAAGAAAGATTATTTTAAGGTCTTTTTTTTTTTTTCCTGAGATCATAAAATGGGGGGAAATCACCTAATACTACTAAGAGAACTTTGAGGAAACTGTTTTTTGTTTTTAGGTCCCCCCCACAGGAATGAGAGGAAGGAGGTGAAATGAAGGAGTTTCTAGTTTAGCTCTCAATTGAACTGCTTTACTGTAGATCATCTGGTACCTGGAATCAGAGGGAAACTTCACTCACTGTAGCATTTGTTGCACAACAACACAGTGAGGTAAAGAGTGTCAAGTGAAGCACTTACTCTAAGATGCTTTGTACCTTGTGTGCCTTCAATAAACAGTGCATTGACTGCAGGTCTGACTCACCATCAGTGTGAATAAACATCTATATCTTGCCAGTAAAATAAAACAATCAACCCAAATACTTAAACTTCCTGAAGCAAAGCATCTAATAGCCACAACCATTAAAATTCCCATTTCCTTCAAACTAATTCAAAAGAAGAGAAAGAATATGAAGAGAAAATGAATGTAAGAAAAACAATTAGCCAATACAATGTACAAAGCTGTAACATTATCTAGAATGATAATGCAGGCACTGTTCTCACTGCCTGAGCCTTGCTTGTTTGCTAGCTCACCCAAGGCCCTGAGTCTGTGAGAGAATAATGAACAAAGTAGAATACACAGACTGATGAGGCTTCCATGCAGCAACCACCTCACATAACACTCTCTCCCTCTCTGCTGAGCGTGCAGGCAGGTAAACCGAGAAAATGGGCACTACATGTTGGCAAGAGGGGAAGAAGCTGCCAACAAACAAGGCCTGTTTATTATTTAACAGTTGGTACTGCTAGAGGCCTGGCACTGCTATAGAGCACTCTCTGTTTCAGTGCAAGTCAGCCTGATTACAAGAGCATGTGAGCCAAATTGTGTTTATAATAGTCTGTGAGAACCTTGGTGCCCCCAACAGACAGAGAAATTCTTACAATAGCTCTCATACAAACAGAGAAAAATCATCCCTGAGATAGTGATAAGGGGATCTATGTGCTCAAATCTTTTTGGATCAGCTGGTTCAGTGTCTGTCTTTTATCGTTTGCCGCAGACAGGTCATTCCTTTTCAATGATAGAGTTTCTAATCCCCTTCTTTGGTTTCTTTACTTTGAGACTAAAATCAAGTAAGCCATGTGTGAATCACCGATCCACTTATATTACTTATGCTATCCTGAATGCTTTGGCTTTCCAGCAAAAGCATGTGCTGCCCAGGAAAGCTACCTTCTACCTCTTCGCCAGGGCTGCCTCTGCAATAAGTCTCTTCTCTGCCAACATGGGCCACAGGTGGATGCCTTCCTACAAATCCAATCAGCAGGATAATGTGCTAGTAACAGCAGAGTGGACCTTAATGACAAAGAGCCCTGCTTAGATGGTCACCCCATTAACTTTGATTTGATTATTCTGCCCCAGCAGAACACTTGGCTTCACATCCAATGATGGCACCAGTTCAAAAGAAAACCTGTAGAGAAAGTATTCATGTTGTGTTTTTACATTTCCAAAATATTCACTTTTATGTAAAAATATAAACCTAATAAGTAGTGAGATAGTCACTGGTTAACTAGGACAGCACCATGTTAAAAAAACAAATAAACTGAGGTGAGAGCATGTAAGACAATTGTGTTTATGAGGCAACATAGACAATGTAATCATTTCCTTTGAAAAATCTGTTTCTTTTCTGTGTAAGTACCTTAGTTTTTATCTTCTCTATACAAACCAGATAGTATTTTGTACATTATGTGACTGTACTCTGTATAGCTGCTTATAAGTTCAAAATAAAATGGATTCTACATAAGCTAGATCAATATTTTGAATTTTACCTGAACCTTGGAAATATTTATTCCAAGCCATCTATAAATCATCAAAATGCTTTCAAAAAATGAAGATAAAGTCATACTATGTCTTACTTGAAACTGTGTACATTACTTTTGTGCTTATTTTTCCTAATATACCATTGATGCTTATATGTTGAAAGATCAAAATATTAGTTTTTAATCAATTTCTCAACTTTAAATATCAGAGAAAAATATATTTTCAGCATTTTTACAGTTATTATGGGTTTTAGCTTGACATGGTAGAACACACCTGTAATCCCAATGCTGAGGTTGAGGCAGAAAGATTGCTAAGAATTTGAGCTTGGCCTGAACTACATGTACAGAGACCCAGTAAACAAAATTATGGGTTTTAAAGAATGTATTTGTGTCTATGGTATAAATTATATACTTGCACAAACACACGCAAGAAATTTCCCTTGCCAAGATCAAATTTATCATAGTTTTACTTAATCATTTCCTTTACTGATCAGAGTTTTTGTTTATCTCCTACAGCCCTGGAAATTTTTTACCTCGTTTTCCTTCAGCTGGCAGGTGGCAGGTGGCAGGCAGGGGTCCAGGTGCATCAGATGCATTACCCTAAAGTGCTACTTACTTCCTCTCCTCCCCAAGCCAAAACTTCAGCAGTTTGAAATCAGAGTTACTGAGTAATGATAAGCTGTCTTCTCGTTTTGCTCCTTGTTCTCCAGTCCTGTTCTCTACTTCTGTTGTTTTCTGCATATCTCTTTTCCTGCCTCTGAAAAATTTAGCTCAGGCTTTCTCAATCTTAGCTCCAGATCAGATATGTTTAATAAGCACCCTTAAATTAGTTTAATTTAAAATTGAGACCTTTCCCCAAACATTCTGTATATAATAACATTTACATCTACTAGTTCATAGTAGAGCAAGGAACCCAATCAGATTTGTAAGAGGAAAGATAACATTTAAGCCATGCTCACGATGAACAAGGATTTCTCTATTAAATTAGCTTAAACAAAGGTGAAGTATACTCATCTTGGAGCTAAGCTATTTCAATAGGAGACATCGAGAGCCATTTACAATTACAGATTATTGTGTGCAAGGAAGGTATTCTTCTAAGAGCTTTATGTGTTATTTTCATTTAGTCTTCAAAAAACCCTATAAAATTAGTTTAATCACTTTTTTTCCGTTTTACAGATCAGGAAACTGAAAGTAGCTAACCTGCTGAAGCTCCAAAACAAGCAAATGAAAGGGTTGAAATCTGAGTAAAAATGCAGGGCTCCCAAGTCTAATGGTACTTTCATGTGAAGCTTTTCTCTCAGAGGCTTGGGTTCAATTTAAAGCTGTGTGTTCCTTGAGGCCCTAAACATTAGTGGTACTTTAAGTTGGTCTAGCACATGGCTCTAGAATTCTGGGTAGGGATGATGTATACAGGGAGATGCTACAGCTTCATAATTTTGTGAGATAGATAAATTTCGGGAAAAATATGAACCACACACCTAATATCTCAGTTGACAGATAAAAATATAAATCCACAGATCAATTTATATAAATGTTGCAGACTGCAAGCAAATAGAAGCAGAATTAAGCCTAGAAACCAGGACTGTCTTGTTTATTACCATTTGACCTAACTTTACAGGGGGCACACCTTGTAGAAAGAAGGAATCTTCTGAAGAGAGTTTAAAGAATCTATCTCTACACCTGCTTGGCACCATGAGACTCAATAAAGCAAAGCTAAGTAGAGCCACAAGGTGTCCACTGAGACAAGAGAAATAGGAATTGGAGTATAATCTTTTCTTGACTGCTAAAGAAAGGAAGTTTAAGACATAGTTAAGAAGTAAAAAGAAACAAAATGGTCTGTTACAAAGCTGAGTGATTATTTCATTTAATAAATACACAGGCATAAATGCACACATTCAAGTAAAACATTTATTATTTAGTAGTAGACCTGAAACTTGCTATATTTATTTTCTGTTTTCTATCGATGGCTTTTGGTAAATTATATTTTCTAAAATTTCTAAAGTCATGTTTTTCTAGTTTAAATATGCTTATTATTGTAATCTTAAGTTCTTCCCATTTCTCTGGTTATTTCCCTAGTGTATTTTTAATTTTATTCAATTGTGGGCTTCTTCAGGTAATACTGTTTTATTGTTTTGATATTGTACTCTTGGAAAAACAATCGTATTACTGTTTCCTTTATTTTCTATATAAAATATATATATATATATATATATATATATATATATATATATATATATATATATACCGGCTCAGGGGCTCAGCCTGCCCTGGGGGTGGGGTTGGCACAGCATGTGGTGCCAGGGATAGAATAGCAGTCCCTGCAGTTGCATAGGCTTTACTAAGCAGGCACTTTAGACCACTGAGCCATCTTGCCAGCCCTCCCTTATTTTCTAATTCACTCCTCTGTGATTTTATTTTTATCTATTCCTTCCTTTTATTTTGCAGATTTGTGTTTTATTCTTTTAATGAACTTCCAGAGATGGCACCATGTTTCTAATATTCTTTTTGCTGTTGAAGCAGTAGTAATAGTCATAGCAGCAGCAGCAGCTGCAACAGCAGTACTAGTATTTATCTCTCTTTTTTTTTTTTTTTTTTTTTTTTTGTGGGGCCGGGGTTCAAACTCACGACCTTGCACTTGCCCAGCAGGCACTTGTGCCTCGGAGCTATCTCCCCAGCTCCCAGTACTAGTATTTAAACTAGTGTTCCCTGTGTATTTCCCTGTGAACACTGTTTTATCTATGTCCATTTGTACTTATTTTGGGTATATTCTATTATATTTCTTAAATAAAAAGTTCTGACTTTTTATCGATTTCTGCATGCACTTATTAAAGAAATAATGTATCTATCTGAGATGATTCTTAAGTCATAAGTACTTTCTAACAATATTTTAATGTTTAAAAATTTTTTTATCAGTGATTCTGATAATATTGCTAGTTCCCCTCCAACTCAACTTCTGCTTCTAATGTTGTTGTTAATCTATTAGTTTTTCTCTTCTACTTCTTTCTTGTTATCTCATAACCAATTTTATTTCTCCCTTTGTTGCATAATGAGCTCTTTGATGCTGTATGGGTAATTTTTGACCAATTATTTAAAAAAAGCCACAACTACTTCTATATCTGTGCTTGGACACATAGCTCAGACTTTTCTGCTTTTTTTTTTTTTTTTTTTTTGAGACAGGGTCTTGCTATGCAGTTCAGGCTGACTTTTAGCCAGGTCACTTTTGTAGCCCAGGCTGGTCTTGAACTTGTACCAGTCCTCTTGCCCCAACCTCCCAAGTGCTGGGATTATATGCATGCACCACCACGCCTGGCTCCTCTGGTTCTTATAAGTCATGTGTATCAGGTGTCTTTATATTCATCCCATTTACTCTGTCAGATCTCCCTGCAGCAAAAGTTAACATGCCTCTTGTATCTTCTTTTAACTTGGTCTAAATTTCACAACATTTCATGGTTTGAAATGTGTATTCTGTTTACCTTCTGAAGGAAAAGACTTATTATGTGTCTTAAGTTTGCACAACTGTTGCACAATTATCGAAGTAAAATAACTTTGAGTCTTGGAAGAATGAGGCATAAGGATTTCTGAGTGTTCAAGGCTAGCCTACACTACATACTGAGTTCAAGGCCAGTCTGAACTACATGGCAAGACTCCATCTCAAGACACAAAACAAAAAATTGTTTTTACTTTTTTTATATATTTCCTTCTAACTGATAAAAACAGATCATTACTTATGAGCCTTTCTCCAACCTTTTCTTCATAAAGATTGTCCCTAATTCTGAACTCACACTTTATTAATTGTCAAGTACGACAATCGAATTCCTTGACCTTTGTATTGCTCCTTTTATAAACACATTTGGATTGACACAGAAGTTTTAATAACTATGCTAAACCTTATACTTCTGGATAATACTATACAATGAAGCTGTGATTGCCGAATGACAAGTAATAAAGTAGATATAGGAAAGATGTAAAAAATCCTAATGTATGTGTAAAATTACCCTACATAACTAATAAAAGTTATACTTGAGTCTCTTTGCTCTTTGGAATTAGGTACTATAATACTTTATTTTTTTCTGTAATACAAGATGGACAGAATAATTAGGCATTTTATAAAAATATATTTTTTAGTTCACTGTTTAAACATTTTTCTTTTAAACATTAAGCCGGAAATCTTTAAAGTGACTTCCAATTTTCTAAAAGAAAGAAATGTATTGATACAATAAAATTAAGCTATAATAAAAAGTTCTGGATTGTTAAGCTTTCCCTGGTAATATTATTAGTAGCATTTTGTACATTCTTTAGTGCACCCAGGCCTTAGTTCTGCCATTGGTACCATGGGAATAATAGTAATTCCTCTCTTTATGCATATTCTGGAAGGTCTAATTAAATATTATATTTTATAATGTTCTATAAACTAATAAGCAACCAGAAAAATATAAGTGATTTATTAATGAAAGACTACTGAGATATGTATTATGATGCCATCACTGATAACAGGGGTGTATGAGCAGTTTAACTTACATAACTTACATACATTTTTTAAGAATGGTGCTTTCTTCCTCACTCATGTTTGCCCTGTACATTTTACATTTGCATAATCTTTTTATTTAGATCAACTGTGAAAGATCCTATAAAGTAAGGAAAAGAGAAAGCAGCTTTGGAATTGCAAGCAGTTTGAATCCTCTATGACTCTCTCAGTACTCATGACATAAGATCCCTAAAATTGGTTCTTCATTTCTAAAATAAATCATATGATTACTGTTATGCAAAAAACTAGATGAGGCCACAGATTCTATAGATAATAGATTCACACAGTGTGGGCTAATAAATCCATTTTAAAATCAGAGATATTTTTCAGGGCTATCTAATATGTGAAACTCCTACATTTTATCATATCTCATTTACCTTCTTAAATGTGTAACTTGATAATTCCTATAATCTTAATTGACTTTCAAGATACTTGAAGCGGCTGGGGAGATAGCTCCAAGGCACAAGTGCCTGCTGGGCAAGTGCAAGGTCGTGAGTTCGAACCCTGGTCCCACAAAAAAAAAAAAAAAAAAAGATACTTGAAAATGAATATGTTATTATACTTTGATTGGTACACTCTTAAATCACTTAATCATTTAATTTTTTAAATAAATAGTACTGTAAGACCTACTTTTGAAATAAAATGTACTTTTTTGAGGGGTTTCTTGATTAATCTTGCAATACGTACTCAGTTTCAATTAACTTTTTACCTTACTTAACTTCCTTTTTTCTCTTATAAAATAACAGATTGTGATCTTTTTTGTGATCATAATCCTTACATATAAAAACCACATCTTCTCTGATTAATGATGTACTAAATACTTTGTAAAAATATTTTTATTAAGTAAGAATTATTTATGTGTATATTAGAGATTCCATAGAACTTAATCACTTTGCCTGAGCTCATTCCTGGAAGATTGCAGAGAACTATTTAAAGGCATATATATATAACCCTTTCATCATTTACAAACATTTCATAATGGTTATATAATGAAAGTCTCCACTCTATTAACATATTTTGGACTTATTACTATTATTGGTAAAAAAACTGAAAAAATGGATGATACAAATCTGTCACAACCATATCCTTTGTGGCCAGAAAAATAGGATTAATACACAATCCTACATTCTATGATCTGCTGTTATCTTACAGAACTACAGTACTACTTGTACTGGAGGAACAATATCTATTCATTTTCAAGTATTATTTGGAGAGGATATAATCATTCCTGCTCAGAAGTTTCTCTTTAATATCAAAATAAATGAAAAGTCTGGCATTTATAGGCAGGATCAGGAAATCAAGGGAAGACTGGAGTCAGCATGAAAGAGATACAGGAGATAAAACTGGTGCTGGGTGAATCCGCATCCATCATTACATGAGAGAAGTATTTAAAAAAGAAGGCCACTGTCTTCTCTCATCTGAGGCTTCTTCCATAACTCTGTAGGAGAGGAAGATATACTGCTGAGTCTTCATTTGGGGAGCAGCAGGAGAAGGCAGTACCTCCTTAGCTAAATGAACCCTTTCTTGACAGCTGTGGGAATATGTGTTTGTGCCTTCAGATCCCTTAGAAAATTATCCTAAAAATGACTAGTTTAGTTGGTCAAAAAAAAAAAAAAAAAGGAAAAAGCCAACACACACACACACACACACACACACACACACACACACACACACACACGAGTTTTAATGGAGAAACAATGTAGGAAGAACAAATAATATACCCAAACCTTATGTGACTTTTCTACCATTTTGTGGAAAGGAATTAAGATATAGAATGGAAAGTATCCTGAGTTATCTGAGGGAGTCTGGCTGTTAGTTACAACAGTTTTGCTGCCTAGCTGTGCAACTTTAGACAAGTAGCTTAACCTCTCTGGACCTCTAATCCTTTGTTTTGAAAATGAGAGGTCTGATTACTAAGTGAGGTCTAAAGGCTGCTCTAGAGGTACAATTTCCTCTATCTATGATAATAATAATTAACTTCTGATGGTGCTTTATCATCTACAAATGAATTCTACATACATTATCCAATTTGATCCTTGTGCCAATTCTGAGGTAGTATTATTATGATTATGCTCATTTTTAGAGGAGAGATTAAGAAACAGCAGAATGGTAAGCTTGGCATTGAACAGATGTCCCCAAGAGGAAACTGGCCCTTCAGTAAAAGAAGCAGCTGATGCTAACAAGGATAAGTAACAGCAGATAATTTCGACTGGGAGCTCTTGTTTAGGGGTACAATCTCTGGAGCAATGATAATCCACCATGTGGAATGTTATCTGATGATGTATTTATCAAAAAAAACTAATAAAAAGAAAATTAAAAAAAGATACAATAATTGTTGCTGCACTACACCCTAATGAATTATTGTGTTCAAGGTTCCCACACAAAAAGTAATATTATACTCGGCTTATGTTTTAATTGATTTATTAATATTTTATCACAGGAATGTAATTTAAGCTCCTCATGATTTAGATCTCATAAACCTTTAGCATTTTGCAAATTCAAATTCCAATTTAAAGCCAGGGCGAGCAATTAACTTTTCTATCATCTTGTCAGGGGAGAAGGTTCATGTTTAATTTGAGACAAAGTGACAGAAATATATATACACTGTATGTATTACTCCAATTTAATTTATGAGTCAGCACCATCCACCTTCAAAATGTAGATTTAATAGAAGGGGAAGAAGAAAAGGCCATGCTGTCATAATAGGACTGTGATATCTGCCCTGAATTTCATACATTAAAAATGTCCCTGGTTTGTTGAGATATCAGTTAGCTGGATTGCAGGCTTATTTCCAGTTCTTTTGTTTTGGATTTCATTTTCTAATTCTTTTTTTATGTAGTACATTGTCTCATGGATATCACAGGGCCCTCTGACCGCAACCTCTGTCTCCATTCCTACATTATTTTGCATCCTCCTCATGTCTATGTGCAACTGACCCTACAAATTTGTCTTAAATCTATAGCAGTGAGATATACTATAGCAAATACTGTCTTAAAGTCATTTCTTCATATTTTGCAGGTTATTAAAAGCAGTTTTTAAGTTCTCCCGACATAAGCTACCACCATCAAAACAATAATAAAACAAACATAAGAAACAGAAAGAAACCTTTCCCACAGCTATATATTTTAATTTGCAGGTTATATGTGGCAAATTAAAACAGTGGCACTTTCCAGTGACTTAAAAATTACGGGCAGGATAATAACTGAGGTAAACCATAAAGGTAGTCAGATAACTAACTGTAAGAAAGGATTTCCTTTTGGTGATTAGTAAACTCTGGAATAGACTGCAGAGAGAGGTTGAGGAATTCTTCCTAGTTCTGTTATCCTATAATTCACCAAGGGCGCACAATGTCTATGCTGATGAGATGAGTTACATGACACATCCTCCCTGGTTCAATCAAAGGGAAGCAATTTACATCTCAAACCAGTTTTCTCATCAGTGGGACATAAAAACTGCAGAACAGAGACAGCAAATATGCTTATTTATACTTCATTTACTCAGTTGCCACTTTATTGTTTTCCTTCACTCCCTCTTCTCTTGTATGGTGGCCATTTTGAATAGAGTATTTTATATGTAAAGTGAGAAAAAGATAAGATTATGACGATTTAGGTTCAAAATTAACGAAGGATTTCACAGGATTCTGACAATCACTTCCCTTGTGGTGCTAGGCCAATCTCTTTGTTCCATTTAAAAATAAAACCAGATTTCTTTTACAGGCCATAAAAAAAAAAAAAAAAAAAAAAAAAGAATTTGGTTAGTGGAAAATTCTGGAGGGTAGCCTGACAAACATTCATTTCCTTTCTAGACATAAGGGAATATAGTATATTTTTCAAAGTAACAATATGTTGAATTAGTGTGAGATCTAAATTCATAAAATAAGCTTATTTTACTAATAGTCTCATTAATCTCAGCTTAATTATGCTAGACATTTTATATATGCACATGACAGTGACAATGGCCCAAATGCATTGATTGCACCTGCTTAAAAGCAATAATGTCCCTTAAAACTACTGCAAGAAAAGAGGACAAGCTCTCACAGACATGGCTTTGAGGCAGAATACTAGATTATGACTGAGGAGTTTAAATACAGGAGGTAAAAATGGTAATCATATTCATCAAGTACACAAAGAAGTAAAAACAAGAAGCTCTAGATAATTCTTTTTTAGTGGACTCACTAAAATAACAATAACAGCTTGATGAAGAGAACATGATTGTCGAAAGCTTGTCCATTTTACATTTTCTCTTTACATTGTGCAATGAAAAGGGAGCACCTGCAGTTTCTACTTGTGAATGTAATTTTTGTATGTGATGTTAAAAGAAATCATGGGACATCATATTTGCTTTAGGAGCTTCTAGTCTAATCTCAAGTACATGTTTCCTGTGGAAAGGCAACATTTTAGCCCCCTCAGAATACCTGTGCAGTGCAGAGACACACTTCAGCCCAAGAAGTTGTCTTTGCTTTTTACTCTTTTTCATTATTCACTCATTCAGATAAAACACAGTGTTTGTCATGAATCTTTTAACAAAAATTATATCAAAATATTTTGCACTTCCTATTATTTGGTGGCATCCACTTCACTGACAGGCACCAGCTCACTACAACAGGACTGCTGTGGTGTCCTACAACATGTGTTTAAAACATACTGTTAAGCACATAACATGAGCATTTGAAGCACATAAGAAACCATAAAATAAATTACACTGGCACATAGGCCTGATCTCACATGAAATTTGAGCTATTGTTACTGAAAACACAAAATGCATTTACTAAACATGTCTTACAGTAAATCAGTGCATCTTAAACTTTCAAGATTGTATGGGGTAAAACAACAGATCTAGTTATTTTTTTATTTTAAAGACAAGAAAAATAAATATTTTTGAAAAAAACATAAAATGCCTGAAGAACTTAATATAACATTTTATGTGCTAAAATATTCTCTCTTTCTTTCTGTGTCTGTTTCCCTCTCCTCCTCTCCTATTTCTTCTCCTTCGCTTCCTTCTTTTTTCTTCCATTCTACCTTCAATTTGGAAGAGTAAGTTATGGCTTGAGTAAAGAAATAATATTATTCATTCAAAATCCAAATTCTTCAGGGCTGGCTAGACAGCCTGCTTAGGCAAGAGTGCAGTGGCCAGGTTGGATCCAAAGCATGCTGGGCCAGTCCCACCCCTAGGGCAGGCTGAGATGTTGACTAAGAGTACGCATGGTGGTGCAAACCTATAATTCCAGTCCTTGGGTGGCTGAAAACATGAAAATCACTACAAGTCCGATCTATGTAGTGAAACCCTATAGACTTTGTACTAAAATAAAAAAAAATCCTAATTATTTTACCACTCAACTTGCTGATTTAGAGGAAAATTTTGAACAACTTTATGGCTTTTCTTTTTTTTTTTTGTCCTTAGCCACCATAGCTATCTTTCAAAAATCAATGATTCTAAACATTTCTGGTACAATTTCTAATATTATATACTACAGTTTATAACATGGCTTTAACAAAAATCTTCATACATAAATGGATACAAAATCTAGTGGAAGCACTATTTTTTTTCTTTTTTTAAATTTATTTTTATTGTTTAAATTTAACAATGGTTATATTACATATTTTCATCATCAGATCAGTTTAGATTAATACATATAGGTATATAAGATTGATCAAACAATTAAACATTAACACTTTTAAATCAACATTTTTTTTCTTTTCCCCTTTCTTTTTTTTTGAAAGTTGATATATTGCATATTGTCCTCACAATCGTTCTGCAGAGTACAGTGTGTGGGCATGAACCACCTCCCTATTGATGTTGCTTAGAAAAAAAAAAAAGAAAGGAAAAGAATATACTTCTCTTTGGACTAAGAGGAAGCAGATACATACACAGTCAAATGTTCTGCAATTGCAGTGGGCCATCAGTGAAGCTTGTGATGTTGGAGGCTATTGAATCTAAGCCTCCTAAAGCTCATCTCACCAA